>CM076584.1:956100233-956255535 GCA_034641835.2 Pinus albicaulis | reverse complement strand
CAGACAGAGGCATGAGGCCTTAGAGAGACTTCAAGAGCCAACAATTTAGTAATAAAATTTGTTCCTTGGGGGCTCCAAAACGTTTTAGCTACCTTTTGGTATAACAAAATTTTATGGGTGGCTAATGTACTTAATCTTCTCACCATGATTTTATCAATGTAACTATTTCTGTTGGAGCCTTTCCTGCACACCCATCTGCATTGTGTCAGCCTACCTATCCTTTTAGCACCTTCACAGTTATCTTTTAGACCCCTTGATTGTTTTTGGTAAAGTGAAATTTGTTGGCTCTTTGCAAAGGGACCATCCATTGCTCTCCTACATTGACCGTGGCAGAGAATTACCACCCTCGAGGAGGGTGGGAGATACATTTGAGTGAAAATACAGTATTTGTCACAATGAATATGGTATAGGGAAGGTGATTGCTTCAGGAGAGATTGCTGCAACACTGTGATCCAGATTGAAATTGAGCACAGATGAGTTGTAGACCTGACCCAAGGCATGGTTACCATAGTGTGGACTGCAATCCTTTACTTTTTATGTGAAAATGTAGTGCCATTTAACTTAGTTGGCAAATCCTATAGTTTTCCAAATACTTCAATCAGGGAAGGACTCTTTTTGACAGAAAAATTGGGACCAGCGGAGAAATTAATTCATCTAGATTCTCAAGTTCAAGGTTGAAGGATAAGTTGGAATTGGCAGCAGAAGCAGAGGCACTCAGAATTTTCAGTCTCTGTGGAATTCTTTGAGGGTGACTTGTGCAAAGGTCTTTAGAGCACAAAGGGAATTGCAATTCAATATTTTAAGACTGACTGGAGGGCATTCCTTTATGCGGTTTCCAGGTTCATCTCAAGTAAAAAGCACCTTTTCTGTCTATTGGTTCTGCACCTCAGACTGATGATTGAATTGAAGGAGAAACCATGAACGTAGTTCCAATGTTTCTTGATTCTATCAACTCAAATATGTTATATTTGAACATTACAAAATGAGTTTGTTGCCCTTGTCTTCTTCAACTAATTGTTATTTCAATTCATTGTTATTTTTTTCATTACATGTTTCAAATCAGTCCAGTGTCATCAACTGTGGTAGAGAAGTCTGTTACACACAAAAGGGTAAAAATAATGTTTGTGAATTATTTTGAGCCAGAAAAAGAGCATGTTGGAAGTGATTTTGGAAGTGATTTTGAGGGAAAGGTAATATAACGGTTTTTTCAAAAGTGGAATTACAATGTATGTTGATCTGATTGAAGGAAATGGAGATCGAATTGGGGAAGACAATATAGACAATTAGGTGAGGAATGAGGCAGTTCAGGATTCTCTTGAAGATGTTGTTGACTCATAAAATAAAGGTTGGGAGAAGTTAAAGATAAATTTGGCCTTTGAACTTTAAAATAGAAAATGTATTCATATCCACTATGTTCTTTCATTGATGAATTTGTCTCTATGCCTGAAAAGTGTAGTAAAAGTTAAATCTGGTCCTGAAATATGAAGCAGGAAAAACAATTTATTTTCTCAGCAATACCTCGGAATTAGGACGGTTCAACAAAATACCAAGGAAAATGATTACATGCAACATAATGAGTAGGTGAATTTTTATAAATTGAAACTGGTTGCAGATGTTTATACTTTATTCAATAATTTCTCAAGCCAACTTAGTTGTATTTCAAACACAGATGCTTACACAATAATATCTTCAGTTCAGTTAAAGTCCATACAGGGCCAAAGGCCTCTGCAATGTTATATGCCTCAAGTAATCTCGGTTGCAGTACAAACACAACAATGTATACAAGTAAAGAGAAAAAAAAAATAAAAAAATAAAAAACAAGTATACAATTTAGCGAGAAATTAACTGTTGAAAAATTAAAAAAAAAAAATTAAAATAAAAGATTCGATACAAAATTATTAAATTTTTTTTTAATTGGTTTTCAGGGAGAAATAATAAAAATATAAATAACTCTCGGCACTTTTTACTTTTATTTATATTATTATTATTATTATTATTTTGGCACCAATTCAAAATTCATTTTGATAATCTTTTGTTCAATAATTTTTTAGATCTTTTTTTCTATTTTCTCTCTTCTTTTTTTTAAGTCTTCTCATTTGTATTTTTATTTAAAAATTATTTTTTTTGGTGGTGGTGGGGGGTGGGGAACCATTAGAAAGTGTTTTATGCTTAGGTTTAGGTCTCATTTCCAATAATGCAGCTAAATTTTATGCCTTCTATCAAGGGTTAAAGAAAATTTCTAGCATTGGAGTGACGATAGTAATAGTCATTGGAGACTCAACCATGATATTTCATGACAATATTTCATCATTTATAATCTGGAACTCTTCCCTTAGACATCAAGTTAAGATTGATCTTCACATGAATCCATTTTTGGTATCAATCTATATCGAGGCATCAACACTTCCATGTTTGAAGGGGAAACAATTCCAAAGCTAACTTATTGGCCAATAAAGGGGTGAGTCTAAAGAAGGGAGAAAATAATTGGCAAGGGGAAAGAAGCTATGACCCCTTGCTTTAGTATATTAACCCTTGCCTTAGTATATTAATAAATGATAGTACAAGTTTTAAAACCAAGGTGGGGTGTGAGTGGTCCTAATCATGGAAAAGTCTTGGATCTGACAAGACATTTGGATTTGAGTGGCATTTTTATGGAGGTTGGCAGGACACTTTGCCATTAGGCATTTTGGTGAGGGAAGGTCTCCCTATGTATCTTCCTTCAGTTTGACTTCATCCTTCATAAAAGTGAGATCGTGGATTTGGATTTAGATTAAGAGAGAGAGTGGGCTTATATTTTCAAGCGTGGGAGAAGTCAATGGTTGAAGTGATCATAGGAGGCAAATATTCAGATTTCGATGATGTGGAGGAAATTTCTCATCCTTAAGCAAACCTAGAGCATGTGGCATTGATTCGGGCCAATTTCAAGTCCTCCATTCACAATGCATGACTATTTAAGGAGATGACCATTGGATGATTTACGGTTGATTTGCATGCAATATCTGGATTGTTTGTGGTACCCCAACATTGTAACAATTAGGTGTTTTAGCAAATTGATTGAGGGAATTTGGAGGTGTGCGAACCAATAGTTAAGGGCACCACACATAGGTCCCCTCGGGCTTGCTGCTCTTGTGTGTGGCAGTTCTAGACTTCATGGATCATGATGAAAACAATCACTTGTTTGATATTGCAATTTGATCTATGCACCAAGAAATTTCAGGAATATTAGAGACTATGCAACAACTTAAAAATTGAATCCAACAGATGGAAGATGAGTTGGACTATATTAGATCCCAACTAGAGGAGGTAATGGAAAAATAGAACAAGGACAAGGGAAATAGGCTAATGACTCAAAATTATTAAGATGTGAATTGCATTTGTGTTCTAAATTTTGTTTGGCGGGCAACTATTGGTGAAATTATAAATGGAAAAATTTGGAATGTAGTAAAATATATTTTGGGAAATCATATATAAACTTCAGTAGACAGATGTATCCACCCGGCTCTTTTCGGTTATGCAGACAACTACCTTACATCATTTTGTAAGATGTATTTTAGCTAAGCAGTTTGCTCAACAACTTTAATTTAAAATATTGTTGGTTATTGTTAAAAAAATAGTAATTAATTTTTGTATTAATATTTTAATCTATATTTTAGTGAGAACAACTTTATTTTTAAAATAATTTTTTTTCAACCAATTAATTAGTTTTTAATATTAATCTCAGTTGTTTTTTTTTTAATATCTTATGGTCATAATTTCTATTATCTAATTTATATTAAAAGAAATTCAGTTTTTTTGGAATTTTTTGTTTTTTTAATAGTCAATTTTGTGTTTTTATTACACTTGAAGCCTTTTTTTTACGATATTGGGTGGGAAAACACGATTCACCCCATCCAATCACAAAAATTTCTTATCACGCTTCTAAGTAGTCATATATTGACGTGTGTAAACAAAATATTGGATGTCAGTCCTCGTTTTCTCCACCGTCTTGGCGATTCTTGCACTGGACCTCTGTTTTGGGTTGCTTGTTATTGCCAGAAATTTCATTCTTGAGATGCTGGAGATCCTTCGCAGGCTAGGAAGTGTCCACCACAAACAAGAACCCAGGCCCCTCGATGACTTGTGTTTGTTGTGCCCTTTGGGCAGGCCAATGACCAACCTGTTGACGGAAAGATGAGGGAAATATGGAGGTGGAACTGGGGGTGAAGTTCCTAAAGATGGTACTCGACAATGTTGTAAGTAGGGAAGAGCTCGGTGGGGAGATTTTGTTTGTCTATGGACGAGGAGGAAGGGGGGAAATAATTGCAGTTGAAGCACAAGGGACACGTCCACAACTTTTCCTGGTAATCGACGTGAGCGTAGGGGTTTAGGATGGTGCAGAAATACCTGCAAAGGAGAGGGTTGTATGGCAGAAGTGGGATTGGGAGCGGCTGTGGCTGATTCTCCTCCTCCTGCACCACCATCAGGGGCATGCACAAGATGCCCAGTGAGATCAACATTCGTACCGCTTCTATCTGGGAGCTTGGCCAGGTGTTCCATGTCCACTGAAGCCCATCCATCGCCTCTAGCTCGTTGAAATCCATGACTCCCATGCTCATAGAGATCAAACTAGATTTAACAACAATAATAGATGCCCTTTGTAAAAACTATATTTGAGGGTGAAGCCCTTTGTATTATAGATATGAAAATATTATAATTTAAGATAATGCAACCAAGTGGATTTAAATGAATGGGATATGAAAGGTGACGGGTTTGGATAATAGATAGAAATTTGGTCACTTATGTTTTGATGTATATATTTGTTTAATTAAATTTTTTCTTTTATTATATTAAAGAGCTGTGACCAATTTTATTTCATGGAAATAATAACATTATCACTATATACAATTTTTAAGATTAGGGAGGAGTTGAAGTTGTTCACTATCTTATACTTTCACTTTATTATATTTTAAACAAGGATTAATGCTCCTCTCATGAACTATGTACATATTCCGTAGAGGTCGTTGAATATGCATTTTGTGGATAGTTTTTTTTAAGGTTTTAGAGGTAGGCATGAAGAGAACAAAGAAATTTTCAAGATAACTCAAAATTTGATAAACAAACCAACCATTCTTCCAAAACATTTCATATTGCCTCCAACTTTATCACCTACATCACCTTTATCTTGCATGGAAGATGTATCCCTGCTCCCCGACGTTACTTTGCACCTCTTGGTGCAAATTCTAGTATTACTTGATTTTCCATGCTTATGTGGAACATGGTTGAGAGAAGGAACTATAACAACAATGGATTTGCATGAAAGCTTTATAATTTTTTCAAACGTGAAAGTTGTGATTCGTTACTAAGTTTCTTCATTATTTTATAGATCATTACACGTCAAACCAACTTTACTCCTTGACTGGCATTACATTCAACTTTGTGCACAAGTATGATTTAAATGTATCAATCAAAAGTATGATTTTATCTATATTTGATAATGCAAGTTGAATACATCATACAATACATAGGAGTGATATGGCTATGAAGTTCAATATGAAATAATCTATTGATTGCTACTATTACTATTATATAAGGGGTGCTCCTCCAATGGCCATTTATTAGCTATGTGAAGAAGGATTTTTGAAATTTGTATTTACTATAAGATTATGTATAGCTGAGTTGTGGACAACTAAGTAGAATTTGGTAGGAATTTTGGAGTATGTGTAATTCATAATGATCTTGTCTTCTCTTCATTGATGACTTTTCAATGTGTGAGTTTTGAACTAAGCCATTGCATTATCAATGTGTCAAGGCTCAAAACTGGACCTATATGTCAACTAATTATGATCTTTCCTAGGAACATGAATCCTAATTTTTGTAGGTTTAAAATTTATCACAAGTTTTCTCTATTGTGGTCGAATATGTGGAGGTTATCTCAAAATTTATTTAACATACCATGGATCTAAATTTCTTATGAACTTTCAACACTATAACAAACTTTGGTGCAAATTGTTGATCAATTCTCACTTGGTTAGGGTTATAGATGTTAATGAAAATTTTGTGTGCATGCTTTAGAGTTGGGTGCAAATGCACAATGTTGTGTAGCATTAGTGTGATAAATATGGGATAGTGCAAACCATAGTTTTGAAGATTAGTATAAGTTGACTCATACCTAATGAACTCAATCAAGTTGATTGTTGGTTGAACGGTTAATTGTTGGTTCAATGGAAAAAAGATCTTGCAGGCCCAAATACCAAAGGGAAAAATGGAGCCCATCATTGGGTTGTCTTTGTAATTCTCCACCACTGCTACCTTCCATGCTTCCTCAAACTCCTCTCCAACCTCAATATCAGTGCTAGTAGTAGCATGAGCAACAACACTATGCTTAGCAGAACTAAAAGAACACGTTTTCCAAACTACACGAAAACTACTTCCCTCACGAGTCACCATGTTCCATACTTGGTCTCAGTGGTTCGCTTCCTTCAACTCTTGGTTCAACTACCATATCTTCATTGGAACCAACACCCCGAACTCCACTAGACAATGATTCACCATTTTGTACTAGTGGCTTTCCATTTGTACTGGTGATTCGCCATGATTTTACAAGATAATATAATCTCATGAGAGATTCGCCAAAAAAATTATATATACATATTATATTATTAATATAATCGCCTTCCATTTTTCCTATGTATCATGGGGATTCGCCCAATTATTATATATATATATTTAGGGGGGTTCTTAAAATTTTCCCTGATCAGTAATTCCAATTTCTTCCAGCTCTTGTTTATTTTTGGAATTGAGAAATTTGATGATTTCTAGAGCTTCTTCTAGTTTTTTACCTATCTCCTCTTTTTTCTTCTGTATTGCTTCTCTTGCTGATTTCAATCTTTCTGCTCATAAATAAACTATATGGATGGCCAAATATCATTGACTGCTTCAATGATATTGGACCATAATTGTTGCTTAACATGTGCCATTATTTCCTTCAAAGTTAATTCTTTTTCCAACTTCTTCAGTTGTTCATTCAATCTGTTGTCTTTTTGTTCTTCATTCTTGGCATTTATTTAAGCATGTTTCTTAGCATCTTCAAGATTTTTGATATGTTCTTTTAACCTGTTTATGTCATTTGTCTAGATAGACATATATTGCATTGACTTTACTAATTTTCTTGCTTCATTTGATTGTTGTGTTGTTTTTGTTGAAGATTCTATAGCTGAAGTAACTGGAACTTCTGTGGTCATTGGAACATTAGGATCCGGTGTTTCTCCTAAAGTAGATGGTACTTGTAACTACAGGAATCACAGTGGCAGGGACTTCCCGTGCTTTATTGGCTTCTTTCTCTTGGACCAATTTGTCCATTTCAATTTCCATTTCTTTAATCTGAGCTGTTAACTGTAAAATGAGACTCATCATCTCATCTTTCTGATTGGAATCCTATAAAACCTTTTTTTCTTGAGGATGCTCTGTAGGGGGGAAATTCAATTGTTTCTTAAGTGTAACAATGTCTGCATTCTTCCTTTTGATCAATTCATCTACAACTTTTATATTTTGAGGATCATATCCTAATTCAATCACTAACTCTTCCAAGGACTTTATTGTGGTGTCCTTTGCATATGAATATTCCTTTTACAATTTGAGATGATCTCTTACATTTATCAAAGTGTTTTGAAGTTTTTGTGCACTCATGGCCTTAGTGGTCATTGTGGAATAAATCATCTCTCCTGCTTGCTTATGAAATTCAATTTCATCCAAAGGATGAATATACTTGACTGGAACTTCAAAAACAATCATTTTATAATTAGAGGATGATTTAGGAGTTGGAACTATGGGCTGAAGCATTGTCATCAGTATTTTTTTGTTCTTGTAGTCAAAGGTTGAAAGTAGCCTGTTCTGAATGCTAGGAGTTTGCTTTAGATACCAAGAATATATTTCATTTTTGATTTCTTCATTTTTGACCTTAATTTCCTTATATCCTTCCTTCATGTCCATGTTAATTTCTGATGTTTTCTTGGATGAAGACACTTCTATACTGTGGTGTTTATGAATTAACTGTGTATTTGAGGTAGTTGGCTGCTGTTCCTCTTCAATTATTGTTGGAGTTACATTATCTTTCTTTGCAATTTTTGTGTCAATAACCTCTGTTGTCTCCTTTTCTTTACTGGCAGGATTTACTTTTGGCTTTTTGTTGTATCTTAGTTTGAATTTAGTCTCTGTAGTAGTCTCAGTTGTATAAGACCCTTCCTCCTTGTTTCTTTTTACACTTCTGTCTTCTTGGGCTATAGTTTGAAAAGTTTGACTAGTATAACTTTGCTTATCTACCTCTACTAATGTATTCTCTAACCATTCAGATTGGTTTGAGAATTTCTCAAATTCAGGCTTCTTTTCATATATGTATGGAGTTAATTTTCATTTAACTCTAATTTTTTTGATAACAACAAGGGAATCATAATACCAAAGAAAACTAGGACTGAATTTGAACTCCTGCAACTATTTTTCTACCTCTGGACCTGGTTCTCTATTATTACATATGAATGGGCCAACCTAGTTCTTCAATTTAAACTGTTTTTTCTTCTTTGCAATTAAGAAATTGACAGCATCTGAATTTAGAATTTTCCTTATATACTCCAGAGAAAATAACCTCATAGGGAGGTATTTTCACAGTTTATAAGGAATAAGGCTTGATCCATAGACTCTGATTTCAGTGTGATTTTGGTACAAGTACCAATCACCTGTCCTATTGTGCTCATACAATTGTAAAACCTTCTTGATTTTATTACTAATTCTGGGTTGCACATTGCTATTTAGCAAATTGACCAAGGGATGGATGAAACAATCTGTAAACTCTGAATATGTAAACACATTTGAATCTTTCATAATCAAGGAAGTCCAGAATATGACAGATTGTTGATTTCCTTCCACATCAAGTTTCTGAAGGTTTATAGGAAACTTTTCAGGCTGAAAATATAACAACATGTGAAATAGGAATGAAGAATACCTAAATACACCTTCAGCAGGTATTTTGAATAATTTCTCATGGATACTATCAGCAGTATATTGATTAAGGTTAAATATGGTAGCAGGAGACTGCCTAGGTGTAAAAGTGGACAAGACACCAAGTAATGCTACATCAACATGTTCATCTGTAAAATAGCCAAGGATAAAAGACAACATGGAAATAATCATTAGGGGAATTTTGAGGTCTAAAATGGACCTCCTAAAGAAATTATAAAATAATAGTGGAAAAGATCAAATAAGATTTGATGACATCATCAAATTTTAGTGGGAAAAATGAAAAAACTACTTTTTCAACTCATATTTTAAATGTATCTCCCAAAGTTTTTACTCAAATTTCGAGCGGGAGTACTTGTTGGATGCGAAATTTAATTCCTCATCTAAGGAGTACCCATGTTTCATACTTTTGATGGGTCCTACTACACGAAAAATGAGAAATACATAAAAAACGTGATTGTAATCACGTTTTTTTATGTATTTCCGAATTTTCATGTACCAGGGTTCATTGAAAGTATGCAACATGAGTAATCCTTGGATAAGGAATTAAATTTCGCATCCAACGAGTACTCCCACTCGAAATTTGAGTAAAAATTGTGGGAGATAAGTTGAAAATACGAATTGAAAAAGTAGTTTTATTATTTTATTATTTTTTAATATTTTTACCCTTTTATTTACAAAATGGTAAATCATCCCCCATGGTTGACATCATCATCTTGAATCCTATTGGTTGTTATAAAGTTTACTTTTGTTGTACATTTTTCTTAGGAGGCCCATTTTAGACCTCAAATTTCCCCTAATGATGTCTAGTCTTTTCTGAGAATTTAGCAGAGGAGTATGGAGGATTTAGCTTCGGAATTTCCACATAGGATGTCACGAAGGTTTAAAAATATGGAATCTGTTGGGAAAATCTAGATCCAGGTAGACCTTAGTGAGGGCTTCAATTGACAAAGGAACTTCATTTGGCCCAGGCTGTAATTAAAGCATCTAGTTGATAGAGTCAGCTGTAATGGTAAACAAAACTTCCTTTTTAGGGTTCACAATGGCTCTTTGATTAGGAGAATAGCATGATTGGCAGAGTTTGATTACTTTAGGGCATTGGTAAGTATGAGGACTAACATATTTGAGCAAGTTTTATTCCCAAATAAACACTTCATTAGCCTGATTTAGGGATTTTTCTTCGCTCCAATAGTGGAGCTCAAGAAGGTTGAACTCTGTCACAGTGTCTGTAATCTTGAAATCTACATCTACTAGGGAAATATGCTCTACATATACAACAAGGTGTTGTAGAGGGTTGACTACTAGAGTGTTTTTGGAAGCCATTGATTAGTTTTGATTAATCAATTTTCTATTGTTTTGACCTTAAAAGCACTGATTTATGCCTAAAAACGCCTCTGGAAGTTATGACAGCTCTGCTGAGGTATAAGGGTAGAAGAAGGGTTCTATATTTTGTCTGTAAAAGGTATAATTCTGATCAATTAACTCAAGCTATAACTTCTGTATCAAAAGAGAAATTTTTAGACCTTATAGCTTTGAGCAAATGATATATAGGGCTTTTAATGTACTCTTTGTGATAAAAAAAATCTTAGGACATCAATTTTATGAAAAAAAAGATGCCTAATTACTGTAGGAAAGGTTTTGAAGGTCTCAGAGGGCTTTCTCTGGTCTACAGATGGCTAAACTTAATCAATTTACTAAATCTGTGATTCTTAATATTCCAAGGTTTCATAATTTCGGAGAGGATTGCTCAGAGTTTATAGAATCAAAGTATTTATGAAGCAATAGGGTTTTATTTAAGTACACAGGCTCCTAAATTAGTCATTTAACTATATAACTCTTTTAGATTGATGAATGAGTTCTTTTCCTCTAAAAAATACCTGGGAAAATTGGAATTTCGTTGTGTAGAAGGGTTTCTAGGGTTGGGAAGCTTTCATAAGCTTTTGTTGGTCTTTATAGGCACTCAGATGACTTCTACAGTGGTTGTAGTAGTCAAATTGGTCAATTTTGTTTTTTTTTAGGCTAAAAATAGAGTTGGCAGCGTTTAACTCAGTGTGGAATGCTCTTTCTATGTGGAAAACGGTAACAGAAGGGTAAAACAATGCATTCGGGCGGTTTATAAACAATTTCATTGAATAGTGAAGGCATTAAATGGAATTCAATTCAAATATGAGGGTGGTTTGGGTGTGGGGGAGGGAAAAGATATCAGGCAGTTTTCACAACGTTCAGGTGGTAAGCGGGATTAGAATGATGGGTGCGATCCAATGTAATGATACACGTGGAGGTGAGAGAAACCCCAAAAATTGCGTTTATTGCAAGTTGTGGGTTTTTTTAATGATTGCGCTGAGAAATGTGTGACATGGGATCACCACTGTTGCATTTGGGAAATAAGAAGTGAATGGTCAAGATGATGCAATAAAGATGCACAGTTGAATGGTGTGGGACCTGAGATTTTAATGCAGTGGGAGGTGGAATATATAATTAAACAAAGGTTTAATAAATAGTTTTGGAATGAAATATGTACATATTACAAGGCTAATCAAAGTCAATTAAAAAATTATGAATCCTATTATTATACGACCCTAACAATGGTTAGAGGTAAGATCCAAAATAAAAGTGTATGAAACATTTTGGAGGGGGGTTGTAACATCTACAACACATGGTGACACACTCGTAGAACTCCAGATTCTCTGTACATGTCTAGCCTCATACACCGAGTCTATAATTTTAGGAAGTACTGTTTCATCTTGTTAAACGCCACATCTTCCATATGTATCCTGATTAAAGATGTATTTTCCTCTATTCCTTTCATTTGCCAAAAAAATTTCAAGAGAAGGTCAGGTATCAGTTGTTTCAATTAGGATTTAATAGTATATAAAAACATGAGTTAAATATGTCATAGTTCTAGAATCGTCTCAAGTGTTTCTCCACTGGAAGGAGGTCTGTTTAGTACCCTAATGGAGTCATTGTAGGAACAAAAACATTTATTTGTTGCTAGCAATCCTACTCAGTACCCCGATGAAGTTTCTTGCTTCACCTCTCTACACATGAATCCTTTCTCTTCATTCACCCGTTATTTATTTTAAACATTATACTTATTGTAATTTTATCGATGTTTATATTTCCACAGTCGAAAGAGGGATCCCAACTTGTTGATATTTGGAGATTTTTTTCCACCAGACAATGTTATATATACCTATGACATTAATTTTTCTCTCTTAGGTTTCCTCTTTTCCCTTCTTTACTCGACCAAGTTTACAAGTTAAAACCAACCAAATATAGAAGGTTGTCTGAAGAAAGAAGACCCTATTAGAGATATGAGCATCCTTGATCTACTAAGGTTTTCACTAATAAAGAAACATATTTTCCTTCTAAGTATCATGGAATTAAAGATACAAGGCCCATGCAAGGAAAGGGATGGCCAATTAACCAATTGTTAATAGTTACACAATGTCCTCTTTAAACTTCTACCATGCTTGTGAAAAACAAAAACACAAAATTATCATTAAAGGGTTATTACAAACAAGTGGGAAAGAAAATTTCAAAACAAAAGATGACAAAAAAAATATCAATTAAAACAAATAAGCACGAGACTATACTAAACCTACTCTTAAAGTAAGTGAAGGAAAGGTGAGAATTACATGAAATGAAATTTCCAATAAAACCATTAAAGCATCTCTTGATCAAAATATGCGAAGGATGGATCGATAAGAAATATCATCAAACAAAGTAAGAAAAGATAAATATGAGTCAATATAACATGCCCCAAGACTTGAAGGTTTGAAACATTTGCAGAAAAGTATGATAAGAAAGCTTGTGCTAAATAATCTTTCGATGCGTCTTGATGGTCACACACAATTTGAAACCTTCTTACGAAAAGACATTCATTTGAACTTTAAATATTGGAAAATATAAAAAAACATTGGATCTTGTTAAAATAAAACACACTTTCCAAGTAAGACTCTTCTTAACCATTCAATAGTGGGATCATGATAACAAGATGAAGAATATTTTGATTGAAAAGGTGAGTTATTTTCATTATGCTTTTTTATATCATGAAGGTTTTCCAACGATGGAATATCATTCCGATAATGTTAAAAACACTCTCCAATATTTCAAGTTTGTGACATAACCATTAGGAAAGGATGCCTTCCCTCGACTTATTGGTATGTTTCCAAACTATCCAACGGTGAATCATTAAACAATGGTGGCTTGGAAAAATCGTTGATGAAGAGAAAAAACTATTAGTAGATGTATTAATGAAGATATTAAGAAAGCCACTAACCAAATCAGATTTAACATTCAAGTCCATTTTTTCTTCATGATTATGTGATTCAAAATAATTCTCTACTTGAATACGATTTGGAAACTCCATTTCTTCACATATTAAAGGCAAGGAACATGAAAAATCATGAATAATGGATTCATTCCTTTATTATTTCAAATGAATATCAACATCTGACCATTCCTTAGTGCAATCAATAGTAGCAATATTGAGATAAAAATAATTAGGAGAATGAACTATTGTAAAAAATTCCATAAACACGTCACGAAATAGATTCAATGATAAAGAAGAAGAGGAAAGATAAAATGAAAATTCATTTACAACAACCGATTCTTGTTCACAATCCGAGTCCCACACATAATCATCATAACATTTATCAAGCATCTCTTGTTCTTCCATAACATCATTATGAACTTGATCCTAATGTGATTCAAAAGAAGCTAATAAAGCAGGTTGATCAGGTGAATCAAGATAAAGAGGATCAAAGGGAGTAGTTGATGGAGAGCAGGAGATATATCTTGAAGAGAAAATATCATAAATCAGATCAGATTCAAGATGTAAGCATAGGTCCAAGTTTTGATTATGAGGGGAAACTAAATACTAGATTTCTTTAACAATATGGTCATAAATTTTTCCAACCTCAACATTGGTACATGTAGTTGCTTCATTTTATGGACACATGAGAGAAGACAAAGAGTCACAAGACAAATTAGATTCTTCCTTGGAAAATTTAAGCATTCCATAACCAATAAAGTTGGGAGACTTACAAGAGATTCAAACTCAAGAAGATTCAAAGAAATATGTATAAGATATTGAAACTTCTCTTTGATAAAAAATCATTCTATTCCTTCCTCTTGAAATTCATAAAAAAATTGAAGAAATCGATCGAGATGATATCACTCAGATTGAACCTCAGGCTGAGAGAGGCAATTCTGAGGTAACCTCAAAGCATGCTTAGCCAAGTAGCTAGCCCTCTAGGCCAGGAGAGGGCTCTCTCTGTATTAATCACTGCCAAAATGACTGAGGAAAGAAAATATTAGGCTAGGTATAGTAGCTCAGGGTTTTGAATTTTTATTTTTGTAGGGTTTTGCTGGATCAGGAGGAGTCAAACAGCTAGGGCAAGGAAATTAGGTCAAAATCTGCAGGGTGTTCTAAGGGGAAAGGTAGGTAGAAGGTTTGACATTTAAAGAATTATTATGGTGAGGTGAAAATACTAGTGAGGAGTTAGGAAGAGCACCTGAGATGAATTCTCCCTAAACTAATGAAAATAAACAAATTATGAAAAATTTCCCAAAACAGAGCATGAAACATGAATTCTGCCTTTCAACTTGAAATTAAGCATATCATAGACATGGAAATGGTTTATGAGCTTACAATATATTCATACAAATGATCACAAAGAAGAAAATATGTCAAACATTTCATACCACATGGATCCAAAAGAAATAGCCGCAAATTTATCATTAATATCCAAGCCAAACTGATACAAAAATGTCTCTTGAGATGCCAAGGCTCGAAATGTGTCCAACCATTACAATGAATAAGAAAATAAACCAAATAGACCTAAAACCCACTCTTCCTAGCCTCAGGGAGTCGAATCCATGAGATAGGGATCATTTTCACCTACTCCCAAACAAGAATCTAAAGACTAGGAAAACTAAACAATTTGCCTCTAAAAGAGAGGAAACTGATTCATTTGACCTCTAGATGACTTATCCAATGTATCTACCCTAGATAACAATAAAAAAATGAGATTTACATTTATCTTGACCTTTTACATCAATAATTTATCATTTCCCAATATAAAAAGTCAAAAATTCAAAATATACTAAAGATGGTGAAAATGAAAATTTCCTTGCAAAAGCACACTGCCGTGACAGGAAAAATAATCTATTTTGCAAGACACTTTTGGACGCCTTCCCAGTGTCCAAATCAACTCCATGATAGCTCATTGGAGAGATATTTGCGTAAAATTTCCAAATATTCCTCTAGGTTCCAAAATGGTGCCCATATTCCCTATCAAAAATCATTTCTCCCAATACTGGTATTAGCGTAGCGTCTAGGAAAAAACAAGGGCGGAAACATGTTTTTTTGGTGGTTTTTTGCCTTTTTGAGGGACTAGTTCTCCTCCAAGTATTCTGAAACTTTCTAGAGATCATGTCCTCATCATTATGAACATTTTTGTGGTGACCATTTCTCCATTGGATGCACCAATAAAAATCGCAATGGCAAGGGCATTGCATTTTTGGTAGTGTGAATGTGTGTCAAAATTGCCCAAAAATCCAAAAAATGCACCACTGTGCCAAATGTGCCAAAATTTGTCAAAATTGTGAGGTTACTTACTGATCAAGGGTTAGAGGCATGAAGATATACCTCAAAAAGTATGTCTAACCTCTCCTTCTCCTTTTGCTCGGTCAAAGCTTGAATCTTTGCATGGCTCGTTTGAGCTTGGCCCTTGCAATTTTGCTTATCATGGCATAGTGTTTTTCCATTTTCCTCTGAATATAATTGTCCTTATTGGCCTTATAGAGCAAGCCCTCTAAATGCAAATTGTCTCTATCAAGACATTAATCTCTATATATGCTAATCTAAAGGGCAAGCAACTCACTTGGAGTGAGCTTCTCTGCCAACTCAGCCTCTCTTTGTCTCTCACGGGCTAAAGCTCTATTAAGCCATATTGTCTTTGTTCTCTATCTTGGAGCCTAGTCCTCCTCATCATCAATCTCACAAAATCTATCCAAGGTCTCTCCAAACAAGGATTTAGCCCTCTCTGCCTCTTTCTTTCCTTCGATGGTCTCTACCTCACTAATAATATGCTTGGTTTTCAGCTGTTTATTCTCTTTCTCAAGAAAAACAATCATATATTTTTTCTCTGTCAAGATTAGCTTCAAGTTCACTAATATTTTCCTCTTTACTTCTGATCAATGCATTGGTGATTCTATCCTCATCCTCCTCATCAAGGTCAATCAGTTGAAACTCCTGCTCTGTTTCATGCTTGTCCTGCTGCTCCTCAATGATTGGCTCTTTTCCCTTATCTACCTATTTTTCTGATGAAGAAGGTATGACCCCTTCCACTCCAAGTGAAGAAAAAACATGCCTTTGGCCTCTCTGATAGGTCTTGGGAAATGGCTCAACATCAGTCGCATTAGCCCAAATTACCTCATTGTCCCTTTCACTGCTTGATGCTTCAGTGTCATGATGTGATTATGGTGATGGATTATGGAAAGGTGAAGATGTATGAGTAGTAGGCTGGGATGGAGAAGTGGATATGGGAGGATGAGATGATGAAGGGATGCTTTTCTCATGATGACTAGGTGGGGTAGTGAAAAATTAATTTGCAATGAATGTGTCCCATGAAATGTTCTTCTGCTCAAGCTGATGCATGACTACCACTTTAATGAGTGAATGGTGAAAAATAGTCTGCATTTTATGATTATACTATCTCCTTTGTACAATTTATTCCATTTTATCAATTCTTTGGGAGAGATAGTAAGGTATATGAAGCATTCTAACTCTAGTGAATTATATGAGGAGTCTGATATGGTATGAATAGAGTCGATAAAATCTCCCCTCACAAGTGAAATACTCCATGATTATTTTCATCATGGGAACATACCGGCCAAGGATATGAGAGAAAGGGAAAAAATTTTCTTATCATCCTTCTCTCTAGGTTTGAGGTGTGGCTCATAATAACTATGATCAAGGTTTACCTTTTTAAACCATTTCTCTCCCACATTAGGGATCCCTATAGCACCTAAAATAGCACTAGAAGACATGGTAAATGTGACCCCAGCAAGACTAACATGCCCATCATGAAGATTTGTGATGAAAAACCTTGTTAACCCAAGATGATAATGAATCTGTTGCACCCTCTCACAAAACTCAAAGCAACCAACGTTTTTGAAACAAGACACAGTGAGAGGAGAGGGCATGAGTTCCCTTGTGGTTTTTGGTCCAAATCTGTTAATTTTCCCTCCTTTGTGATCACTTTTCTTTGGTGATTATTCCTCACTGATATCTCTATTCTCCTCTTCCAACATTTTGAGTTTGAAAGCTTTGAAACCCTAGGGATGAGGTACATGGGGATGGGTAGTGAAATAGACTTTAGGGAATAGGGATATGGTGTTGTAAGGAAGGAGTAGGGTCTAGAGAATAGGGATATGATGGAGGAAGAAAATGTGAGGTTTATGAGTGGAATTTGGGAACAATTCCAACAAAGACTAAATCTAGGGTTTTATAGCCTTCTAGGGTTTTATAGCCTATCCAACCTCCAAATTGCACAAAGAAAACAAAATCACCATCAAAATCCTTTTGAAGACATCAAGGGGGTGAAATTCATTGGTAGTTACTTGTTAAAGGCTTTAGAGAAACTTTGCTGAAAGTTTGGAGGCACTTTGACCGAGTTTTGAGGCTTAGGGAGTGAAGTAGACATTAGCACAACACCCCTGGGTATTAGCGCAGTTCCAGTGTAAAATGTACTTTTTTTCTCAGGCATTAGTGCAACACGGTTAGGTATTAGCTCAGCGCTCAAACATTAGCGCAATGCCATTGCAACACTGTTTTGCAGAACACTTTTAAAAGCCTTCCAAGTGTCACAATTGGGCCCAGGATAGCTCATTGGAAATATCTTCAGATATAATTTCCAAATCCACCTTTTTTTTTCTGATTGGAGTTGATTTGACCTGTCAAAAGTTGATTTTCCCAAGACTGGTAAAAAAGTGATGAATGAGGGTGCATAAATGCAGAGTGCTGGTGCAACCAACATTTGGAGGCATTTCTAAACTCCAAATTGAGCTCATGATAGCTCATAGGAAATATCACTCTGTCCAGTTGTCATTTCACTCATCAAGAAATTCATTTTGACACTCCAACTATGAGAAAAATTGATTTTCCTAAGGTCACTATAGAAGTGCATCAAACCTCGTGTGGCATCTATATTTTTGACATTTCTATAAAACCATGACACATGTGTAAAAAATGAAGGTGTTTTTTCTTCTAGGACCTATGATGTACAAAACATTCTCTCACTTTTGGAAAATTTATCTTTATTTGTTCAGAAACACAGTTTGAAGAAAAATTGACCCTATGAGTGGAAAATCGCTTGACTTTTGGAATAAATTCTCAAAAAATGATGGAGACATGATGTTTATGAGATGAAATGACCTCATACTTACTGACATGACCTACCTTATGGCCCTTCTTCTCAATTGTCTCATTTCCATAGCAAACCCTAGCTCAGTGGGAGAGGAAATTAGGGTTTAGTTCTTGTGAACAATAATGACTTGGGCACCTTTGGGAAAAGACAAATCGCTTTGACATTTGATGTGTTGGAATGTGGAATTCTGAGTTTGCAGCCTTTGGGAGACTGAATCTTATTACATTGGAATTGACTAAAGAAAATCATGAGTTTATCCTGGGTTACCTTCACACCTTCTGTTGCCCTTTATTGAAAATGAGACAATGCAATGATTTCACCTAATGAAACCCTAGTGACCTAATGAGAAATGAAAGAAACTGACTCAATGAGTGATTTTGACTAAAAGTGGAATGAGATCAGACTTGTCTTCACCGTGCTGAAGACATGAAAGAGGGTCAGCAGGCATATACTTGTGAAGGAAAATGGGACACTTAACAAGGACAACCACCAGTGGAACAATTTTATATCATGACCTAGTGGAATGATTGAAAATTATTAAGAGTGGGACACTTAATATGCACATGCAAAATGTGTTTTGATGCCTGGTGGAAGTATGAAAATAATGACACTAAAATTGACTCCAGCTAGGGATGGTAGCTCCTTGGAGGTGCCAAGAACACCATATACCAAGTGCCTATCTGTTGGGCATGGAGTGAATAGCTAAAAACCAAACTAAATACTGAAAGAAACTTACTCAACAAACTGAACTGACTCAGACTAAAATACAACTGAAAGACTAAAAACGATGCTCAGAATTGAGCTTATTCAACTAAACGTACTCTAATTAATCCATACATCACCTGATCAAGTGAAATGGAGCAACCAATGCAACCACGTAAGCATTCTATATACTGTTTGAATTCTCCGCAAGTGCTTTCTTATGAGAAAGAAGAAAGAACTACTGAAAGGAAACTCCTGTCTAGTCAATTTAGCGTCCTAAATTGCTAACATAAATTATCGACCAGGGCTAGTAAACTAATGAAGTGTGACGCACTATATGTGCCTAAGAAACCTACTTCTTAATTCGTTGTTTTGCTGTTTTATTGTTGTTTTGGGGGTTTTATGTTTTTATTCTTAGTGTTCTACTCTAGCTAGAAAGATGATATTAAATCTAATTAAAAGGAAGGAAAAGGAAATGTTGTCAAATGAATTAAAGCGGAGTTTTATTTGCAAGTTCTATTCCTAACTAGGAAATGATGAAAACAAAGAGTCCTAATCCATGGATATTACAGCTTCTAAATGAACATTCATGAAATGACAAGTAACTCAAAACACTACAACTTAATCTGATTCATTTAGTTAGAGATTTGTTGGAAGAGCTTGTGAAAAAGATTAATTTTAATGCAATGAGGATCTCCTAAAACATAAAAGGAAATGCTGAAACAAACAGTAACTTAAAACATTATAGTGAAATCTCATTCATTTGATAGAGGTTTATTGGAAGAGCTTGAGAAAAATATTACTATAATGTAGTAAGGATCTCCTATGAAATGTTGAAACAACTTATAACATTACAACTAAATCTCATTCATGAGTTAGAGGTTTATTGGAAGAGCTTTTGAAAGAGATTAATCATAATGTGATAAGGATCTTCTATGAAGCAAAACAATCAATAACTCACAATATTACAACTTAGTCTCATTCGTGAATTAGAGATTTATTGGAAAAGATTTTGAAAGAGACTTAACTGCAGTATAATGAGGATCTTCTTTTTAACTAAATAACAGAAAATGAAATGCTAATAACTCAAAATATCACAATTGAATCTCATTCATTTAATAGAGATGTATTGGAAGAGCTTGAGAAAGAGACTAACTGCAATATCATGAGGATCCTTTATCTAAGAAAATGACATGAAAAATAATGCTAAAAGCTATGATTTCAGAAAGCAATCTAAGTAAGGAAATATGACAAAACATAATTGAAAATGACTTATCTAGAAAACATGCAAAACCTCCTTGAATAGCAGGGGCCCTCTGCTACCAATTTGGTGAAATTATTCAGCTCCTTAAAGTTGTAATCAAAACAGCATCAAAGAACTGAACTTCTTTATTGAAAAACTCACAAATCTACATCCCATTCCATCTTAAGCTTTGTTACAAAACACTCTCTATTCCTTTCTCTCCTTCTCCTATTTTTCACTACTACCCATGATAGGAGAAAGCTTCTCCTATTTATACAAAATATGAGAAGTTATCTCATTAATGGGAGTCCATGAATCTCTCCCTCCATCTCTAGAGTTACAATCAAAATAGGAAATGATAAGACACATGTCTTTTTAGAGTTTCAACACAAATAAGAAATGAGACACATATATTCTTAGAGTTTCAATACAAAAAGGAAATGAGACACATGTCCTCATGATCCCATGATCTTCTCCACTCAAATTCGAATTTGGTTTTGGGAGGCCACATAAAGGTTTTTTAGAAGCTTCCTTTTGACCTACACATGTCACAAAACTCATAACACATATATAGATATATGAAACTATGTTAATTTTCTAGTTTCTAATCATAAATTCACTTTAAATACATAAAATAAATAACTTTGGAAGACAAGGATCCTAACCCATATATTTGTGAAAATGGTTACTTGATGTAGGGTTTTAGGTCAGATGAAATAAGAGCTGAATGGTTATGACATAATGGAAATATGTATGAATATGGATAACACTTTTGAGACTCAACAACTCCCATGAAAACTTGTCAACAAATCGAATCTTGATGAAATTGCAAAGCACGAGCCCACCGATTGACCTCAAGAATGTTGAAAAAGGATCTTCATAGGAATACATATTAATTCCCAGCCCATCTAATAAGTTGTTTCTCTGATCTAGGTATTCTTCGTACCTTGGTTTTAAAATTTTCCTAACATCTGTGATTTTTTTCTTTGATGACTGCAGCAAGTTTACAGAAAGATCCTGAAACTCGTGAATGACTATTTTTTCTTGATGATAAAAAAAAAACAAAAATATTCTTCATTACTTTCCTCATACGACTACAAATCTTGATATGAGCTTTGTAATGAAATGCCTACTGAACAAAACAATGAATCTGGCTGTCGGATCAAGTTTATATCAACACTCTTTTCAGGCTCACAGTTAGCTAATGGAGAAGGACTTTTACTACATATATCATCCAACACATCAGCTACTGGGTCATGAAAAACGTGAAAATACTGTTGCAACCTATTTTCCATTAGTTTTAATGTGACTGCATGACATTCTACAGGTTGCTCATCCTTTGGTTTAGATACATCATGAAAAGTTTCCTTTAAAAAATGAAATGCTTCAAAACATAATGGTACAAAATCATCTTGCATCATTTGATCATGTGTTTCAACTTCCAAGCCTTCATCTGCAACCTTACATTCAATGGCATTCGGTGACTTCGAATCTGGATCTAAGGAATATTCTATGTCACAAATGATTTCCTCAACCATTTCAGGAGAAAGTTTCTCATTAAGAACTTTCTTGAGAAGTTCATTATCTACCTCAACCTTAACATAAAAGCTAAAAGACTACTGATTTCTAATCTTGGAAAAAATTTCCTTTAGAAATTGAAATGAAGCAAAACATATAGGAAAAGATACTTGAATTATTTCAAAATTTTCAGAATTCTCCTCATCTCTGTCATGATAAATATGCATCGGCTGATCAACATATTCGAGCTGTTGAAATTGAACTTCCTCCCACAAACCAACTGTTGATTGCTCTGCAAGATTAGCTTCTGTTTGGAGAACATAATCATCATCGTACTGATAAATTTTTGGAAAATCATAAATATAAGTAATGTCACCAATCATACACATTAGATTATTAGATTGTTTCTCCTGGGATTGATCTACGAATCCATTTTCTGATCTATGGTAACTTGGATTAGAAGGAAAAATTTTAGGGCTTGCAATCTCTTCTTTTTCTGAGATAAGTGGGTCATGATTATCTTGAACAAAAAGTACATCTATCATGGTGATCCTTTTCATCATTTCCTCTACTTTACGTACCAAAATGGCGAGCTTTACCTCTGAAGATGTCAAGTGCTCTGCAATTTTCTTCTTCTCTTCTTCCTTCAGCTTTTCCCTTCTGATCAACAGATGAGCCTATACACCTACTGCACTATTTTGCATCTCTTCAAGTGTTACAAGGTTCCTTTCTCTCTTCTGAAACTCCATTTCCGAATCAAAGGCATCTGAGTAATGTAAAATAGCTAAGCCAGGAGGGGGTCTTGTATCAGCAAGTATCAAATAATAGAATTGATTGAATCTGGCAGAAAACTATTGTACTGTCACCCCTAGCTGTTTTTTTTCAGCTGTTCATACTCGTCTAGAATTAGAAAAGGGTTTTGTTTGACCACCCACCTGTCGAGGAAAAATTTGACGAACTGCGGGAAATCTGAGATGCTCGCGGCAGGAAATTTTTGAACCAACTCTTAAATTTTCCTTGCAAAGAAAGAGAAAATAACTTGATACTGACATCCTCTTCGTCAACTTCAAAAAGGTCTAGGAAATTCTCAAAATTCTGCATATATCTCTCATCAGTGATGTTGTCATATTCACTGTTGGTCACTTTAATTGCTTATTAATTTAAACAACCAAGTGCTACATAAATTGTAAACCCAAGGAAGTCTATTTATTTCAAAGGCAATCACACACGGTATATGCTCAATATCAAAAGCGATGAAATGTTGTAGTAAAAATTATACTAATCACACCTTGTTTCAAACAAACTGAAGTTCTATTTGAGTTAGAGAAAAGGCAATCTTTCTATTGCAGAAAATCACCAAAAGAATCCTGGATTACATTAAAAAGCTATCAATCTATGAAAGGAAACCAATCTGCAGAAGAAAAGACCAATTATGGTATAACAGAGAACCAGACCCTATTCCCCAAGTAGGAATCTTTAGCACCTGTTTCTGATTACCAAGCTTTCACAAACTCATTCTGTAAACAAGATTACCAATTAAAATAATCCACAGCTACCTAGGAATGAATTGTATGAAAACAATACAACATGTAATGAAAACAAAGTTTCAGCAATAGATAACAGAGTTCCAATACTGCATAAATGATTTCAACAAACAGAGTTTAGCAAGGCATAAATGAAAAGAACAGTTAACAAAATACGGAAATAAATGGGTGAATCTTGTGAAGAAGGTGGGCCCTTTCCTTCTCACAAGATTCCCCAGAAGAAGGAACTAGAATGAAATGCTTAGAACAAGCTTTTATTCATCTGTCGAAAGTAACATATTACAAAGGATTCACGTTCCTTCTCTGTTTCAAGATAAACCTCCCATAGTCTCCAATTGTTCTCTAATGCTGATGTCTCCTCTTTTTAAAGAGGAGACATCTATTATAATTGATAAATTATAGAAATCCTATTTTTAACCCAATCTGATCTTCTATACTGAAATAGGACCTCTCTGTTCTTCCATAGCAAAATGTTGTTACAATGGTTACGATGGTGTTGGCTGCAAGGTGCAGTTGTTACGGCCAGTGTAACATCTTCCTTACTTATCTTTTCCTGTTGCTGTCATGCCTAAAATACTGCTTCAAGATTGCAAATCACAGGTTGTTTCAGCAACGGGATTTGCGTACTATCCTGATTGTTTCAGCAACGTGGTCTTTAGACAGCCCTGATGGATTAACTTTAGTCTTCAAATGGTTTCAACAATGCGGTTCAAACAGTCATGATGAATTAACTGCAGTCTTCAAACTGTTTCAACAACTATATATTTTCGATTAATGGTTAAATATGAAAGTAATGTAAAATTACATGTAAAACAAGTTAAACATATAGTAAAGAGAAGAATGTTATATACTTTTGGAAGAATGGATGAAAGTGATAGTATAGGATTGAAATATGGACTGGAAAAGAGTGGAATGATAGCAAAATGTATGGTCAAAAAGGTACATTATAGAGTCCTAACATCCCCACCAACTAAAAAGGTTGCATGTCCTCAGGCAACTTTAATCTGAATCAGAGTCCGGATACTGGCTTTTGGCATGCAAGTTACTTAGGCAGTAGCTATGGAACGTATTGTTTGTTAAGGCTCTGAACCCTTGCAAATTTTTCAATCTTTACCAAGCTGCTGCTTCATCCTTGTTTGCCAACCTATGATGAGCATGATATTCCTCTGCTGGCATCCATAAAATAGGAAAATGAAAGTGGTACCCTATGCACTTTTCAGCACATTGTTGAACACATCTGAGGTAATTGGGTACTCTAGAGAATGAGGTTTCGAGATTAGTAGGGCTGAAAGGATTGTACTCATGATTTTCCTTAGAATATTGTTGCCAAAACATATTATATGCTCTTAAAGCAACGGTTTCTTTGGCTTGAATAAAATGTTGGTAGTCCTGGAGTACTGAAGCCTATGATTTCCATATATGCTCAGTCATCCCTGGTTTCTTCAAAAATTGATGATACTCTGCCACAAAGATGGCGGGGTTCTCTAGTTCTGGCCTTATCTAGAGAAGATGGTTGTCTTCATTATGCCTGGTTGAAAGAAAAGTAGTCTGCCATGTAATTTGATTAGCAAGGAAAGAGACAAATGCCTTGATCTGAATGTCGCCAACAAGAGGGTTAAGATTAAACCTTTTGTTTTCAGGGATGGCTTCATTGTGAAGGTACAATTCACATAGTAAGTGTTTATCATTGGTGGAGGCTTCTGCAAATGTTTTCACAAACTGTTCTGATGTAAGCACCTCATGGGGTCTTTCGTCTTTGATTTCTTTCAACTGAAAGTAAACAAGGTGTTTTGAGAGGAATAGAGAGTAATTTAGAGATGGTTTCCTAGTAGCTAGTAATATTTGTACCAGTTCAAACATTAGGAGCAGCTTGCCTTTTAGCTATTTATTCTGCTTCTTATGAGACCTAGATTTCTGGAGTGTTTGCTCCAAGATCTCCCAGTTTGAATATATATGATTCTGCCATACTAGTTTGTGCTACTGCAAGGTTTTATCTTGCGAAATGGCATACTCTTTCTTCCATTTATTCATTATTTGCTACTTATTCCATGGTTCAGTTTGTGTTCCAATATTGGAAGTAGTATTCCGAGGTATAGTCGGAGTAGAAATAACAACAGGAACTTCAGATTTAATAGTTACCATAGGCTGGGGTACTTGTAAATTAACTTCTTCTTCTGAAATTTTGGAAGGCCCTATTGGTTCTTGTGTAACAGTAGGGTGTTCCTCTTTGACTGCAAAAGATGTAGATGCTCTTGGCATTGGGACTTGAACTATCTTATATCCTGCTTGCTAAATGTTTCCACATTGGTTGCACATATATTCCTTATATGGATCATTTTCTGTGTGTTTGTCTACCATGGATGTTGTATGGGCTAGGGTATAAAAATTGAGCTCCTTGTCATAGGCTTCCTTTGCTGTCGCCAATGCTTGCTTATAGGTTTCCAATTCTGATCTTAGAAACTCATTCTCTTGTAAAAGGGAAGCCAAAGTGACTGGCATTTGTGTATCAGTGGTAATCTCAGGAACTAGTTGCTATGTTTTAGTTGTAGCTTGTTTTTTTGTGACAGCTAGAGCTGGTTCCTTTGTGGCAGCTACTGAATAAGTAGCATCCTAGGTGTCTATTTCTTGTACATCGGCAGCTGGCTCTTGTGTTTCAGCTACTGACTGAGTAGCTGGTTCTTATGGGAAACCTACTGACTGAGTAGTTGGTTATTGTGTGACAGCTACTTGTTCTGTAGAAAATGATGTCACATTACCCTGGGCATCTGGTTCTTGTGTCTCAGTGCCACTGGGTGAGATAGGTAATAATTTCGGAATTTGGGAGGGTGGTGGTGTGTGGAGATTTAACAAAATGGTTGTGGGATCAGGGGTAGTAGGAATGGTCGTTGCTTCAGTAGACGTCCTCATTCGTCTCCTGGGTAAGAAGTTAGAAAAAGTAGTAGTTTTCTTTTTCCTTTTATGAGAGGGTTTTTCCCTAGGAGAAGGGCTATCAGAGGAGGTAGCTACTTTAGTTGCGGCCCTTGTTTGTCTTTTTGGTAGAGAGGCGGTTGTGATTCGCCTTTTCCTTTTACGAATAGAGGAGGATGGTGGTGTATCGGCCTGAGAGTCATCACTGGGAATATGGACAGTAGGATCCGATGATTCTGCTAAGTGGTGGGATGGACTTGAAGAAAGGTTAATTGGATTAGTTGGTTCTGTGGATAGAAGTGGTTTAGGGTCAGGGATTTCCTCTAAATGTTGCTCGTGGAGAATTTTAGGAATTCTTGAGGATTTTCAACAGCTTCCTGAGGCTTTTCAGCAGCTTGCTCAGGGTCTAGGGGTAGATTTTTTAGAGGAGGGTTTTGTTGAGCAAAACCCCTATGAATCATTAGTTGAACAAGACGGTGATGGGTGAGGGAAAGGAGTGGGAATTTTACATGTCTGCAATAATGTGACATATTTATAATACACGCAAGTGAATAATAATGAATATTTAGCAGTCGACCATGTCGTAAATGATTCAACAAGACAAAATCATGTTGGTAGAATACCTAGTAGCGACCTTCACAAGTGAGGTAATGTTTGACGAATTCGGCTACTTTCGACCAAGGAGGCAGTAATGAGTGAAGTCGGACACCCCGGCCTTTTGACTCGACTTGTTCTCCTGGTAGAAGAAAATCTTGTTGTGCATTCAAAATTATATTATTTCGACTAAACCATTGAGTGTCAGTGACCGACAGACCTAAAACCTATGCTATGCCACCCTCTAAGACAGGAATTCGAACTCCCTAGACAGTAGAATGATCTTCCTGAAGATTTTGTGCAAATTCAAGGACCTGTTGTGGGTCAAACTCTTGAAGCCTCTGAAAATATCCTACCCAGTTTGTCTGCAGAAAGATCTAATACACCTCTGGGTATAATTCAAGCAGAGCTGTCGAGCCGAGCTCGTGTCAAATAGTAGGTCCTCCCATAGTTTACCAGCTTTGGTAAAATGCACATTCAAAAGCCAAGTTATCACGCTTTGAACAGAGTAAATTTTGCGAATGAGAACATGTAATAATGGTGAAGGAGCGAGGTAATGGGTAGGAAATATGACAGTAATTGGCATGTTGTGAAATGATGGCATATAATTTCGATATTCCCCTCCCATCTACCACTGAAATTATGACTTTAAATGTATGGGGATTTTTAAAATCTTCTCATTTAACCATATTTTAATTGTACTTACATATAAAATTTACATACCTCATGTTTACCTTTGATTTGTAGTTCAAAAAATATAGTGCTTGCTCATAATGGCTAAATAGTCATGGAAGAACTTTAGAAGCTTTTTGAAACATAAGGGAGATTATATTAGAGGTCTATTTAGTCATAGGAGAAAGCAGTGAAAGGACAGGAGTAGCATGAGCAATAAGAGAAGTGAGAATGAAAGAACTGAAGAAGATGGTTTCATGACAGATAATGTTGCAGTCATATCTTTGCAGAAAGAAATGGTGTTTCAGCAACAGGAAAAATGGATGAAATATTAATGAAGAGTGGTGTTTCAGCAATGGGAAAATAGGGAAAGTGTTGCTGAGGAGTGGTGTTTTAACAGTGGGAAAATGGGGAAAATGTTTGTTGAAGAATGGTATTTCAGCAATGTGAAAAATGGGGAAAGTATTTGCTGAAGGATGGTGTTTCAACAATGTGAAAAATAGGGAAAATGACATGAAAAGGGAAAAAAAAAGGAATGAAGGGAATGAATGATGAAATGTTACTGGAATATGGGGAAGTGAAATATGAATGAGTTGAAGTGAGGGGAACAATTCTTCTCAAAATGAAGCTTTGATATTCTTGTGGTGAAATTGTCCTTCCTTCGTAAGTCTTTCCTTCATCAAGAATCTGTAAAATAATCAATTGTAACATGCTAGCCCTTGACAGGGATTATTAGTTTGAGAAATCTAATCTAATACTAAAAATACAATGCAGAAAAATCAAATGCAATGAGGAGCAGAAGGCTCCCCTAAAAAGAGATAATGTGCATCTGCCATGCAAGTGACCTTAAAATCGTCTTTGGAAATAGGGCGCTGGTATAGACGAAGCCGATGACCATTTACTAATAGTGGTGTTTTAGAGTCATCAATTGTTAAGAGCCTTATTGTTACATTGGGAAAAACAATATCTATTTCGTAAGGTCCCATCCATCTTGTACGTAGTTTCTCTTGAAAAATTTCAAACCGAGAATCATACAATAAAGCCCAATTACCTTTTCGGAACTGCTTATGCTTGATGATTTTATAATGCCACTTTTTTCTTTGTTGTTGGATCATAGTTGTCTGATGAATGGCATTTAATATTTTTTCATACAATTCATGAAGCTGCTGTGACCTAGCTGCCTGTGCATCAGTCAAATCAAGGTTAACATCTAAAGTAGTCCTTAAGGTTTTAATTTCAAATTCCACAGGAAAAATAATACTTCTACCATAAACCAATTCATAGGGAGAAAATCCTGTAGTATTTCTCTAGGTAGTTCTATAATCCCATAGCGCTTCATGGAGCCTTTGAGACTAATCCTTCGAGTTGTCCTTCACTGTTTTTGTTAGAATGGCTTCTATTACTTTGTTTGTACTCTCCACCTACCGATTGGCTTAGGGGTGGTATGGTGTAGTCATTCTATGATGAATGTGATATTTCTGAAGGGTGGCTTTGAAACCATGAGAAGTGAAAGGAGGTCCTCCATTTGTAACTCGCTCTCTAGGGACTCCAAATCTAACAAAGATTTATTCAAATAGGAAAGCTAGGACAACTTCTTCATTAGCTCTAAGGAGTGCTTTAGTCTCCACCCATTTATTCATATAATCTCTACAGACTAATATATAAATTCTTTGGTTGGATGGAGGATTAATGGGTGCTGTAAATTCTAAGGCCTATCTTTCAAATGGTTCAAGTATTACCTGGGGGTTTAATGGCATTTCATCTCTATGATTAGGTTGACCCATTCTCTAACAGCTATCACAAGCCCAGACATATTTCTTTTCATCCTTAAAGAGTGAGGGCCAATAATAACCCATCCTAATAATTTTATGTGCCATTCTCTTATCAGCAAAATTCCCTCCGCAAGGGCCATCATGACAAGCCTTTAGTATATCATACACCTCATCTTCTCTAACGCATCTTCGGATTTTATGATCAAGTCCTATATAGAAAAGACACCCACTTATCTAGCTATACCGAGCACTTTGTTGAATGGTTTTTCTTTTCTCTCGATGTGATAGGTGTGATGGTAACTTCCCTGCAACCAGATAATTGGCAATGTCTGCATACCATGGTGAGTGAAAATAAACCACAAATAAATATTCATCAGGAAAGGAATCATCTACTGGAGTATTATCATTAGCTTTTAACCAAGAAATGAAACCAGCAACAACATTTTCTTTACCTGGTTGATCTACAATTGTAATATCAAACTCTTGTAATAACACTAACCATTTGGTGACTTGAGCATTTGTGACAGATTTTTTCATTAAATACTTGATAGCCGAGTGGTAAGTATGGACAAAAGTAGAGTAACCAGTAATGTAATGTCGAAATTTATTAATAGCTTAAATGACTGCTAAAAATTCCTTTTCGGTAACTGTATAATTAAGCTCAGCAGGAGTCATATTCTTACTAATAAAGTAGATAGCATAAGGAAGATGGTTTTCCTCTTGTCCCAAGATAGCTCCAATTGCAGTATCTGAAGCATCAAAAGATATATGAAAGGGAAGTGCCCAATTAGGTCCCCTTAAAATAGGAGTTGTGGATAACTAATGTTTGAGTTCTACAAAGGTTTCCCGGCAAAGATTATTCCACTTGAATTCAACATTTTTCATTAGTAACACAAACAAAGGAGAGGCTATTTTGGAAAAAAATTTAATGAATCTCCTGTAATATCTTGCATGTCCTAAGAAAATTCTCACATATGTTTGTGTTTTAGGAATGGGAAGGTTCTGAATGACTTGTAATTTGGATGGATCCACCTGAATTCCTTGAGATGAAATAAAATGTCCAAGCACTACACCTTCACTCATCATCATATGACATTTTTCGGTGCTTAAGGAGAGGTGAGCTTGTATACATCATTTAAGTACTTTCTCAAGGTTCTGTAATGCATCTTCAAAATACACACCATAAGGGGTAAATTCATACATAAATATTTTCATAGAGTCATTAAGCATATCAGAAAAGATTCCTATAACTACTCTTTGAAAGGTTGCTAGTGCATTACATAGTTCAAATGGGAGAACTCTATAGACAAAAGTTCCCCAAGGACTAGTAAAATTGGTCTTATCTTGGTCTTGGGGTGCAATTCTGATTTGATTATACCCACTAAACCCATCTAAAAAGGAGAATAATTTCTTCCCTGACAAACTATCTAATACCTGATCAATGAATGGTAAAGAAAAGTGATCCTTTTGAGTGGCTTTATTTAAGGCTCTATAATCTACACACATTCTCCATTTCTCGTTTTTCTTAGGAACTATTACCAATGGGGAAACCCATTCACTGTCAGATATAGGATATATAAACCCTGCATTAAGCAATTTATTAAGTTCCTCTTTGACAATTTCTCTTAAATTAGAGTTCATTCGTCGTTGGGGTTGACAGAATGGTCGACAACCTTCCTTGATATAGATCCGGTGAGTACATAATTTAGGAGATATTCCCTTCATATCTGTATAGTCTCATGAGAATGCTTCCTTATTTTCAAGCAGTAACTTCATTAATTGCTGTGTTTCAGCAACTTTCAAGTCAGGGTTTATGTTTAATGTTTTGCTAGGTTCGATTTCTACTGTTATAATTTTAGAAGAGATGGTGGTTGATGTTTGAGGTAGATCTTCAAATTTAAGCTTTTCCTGGGTAACTGATTTCAAAAGTGCAGCCAACTGATTATGTGTTTTAGGAGTCACAGAGGAGGGTTCACAAATAAAATTATTAATTACCTCATCCTTAGTGGTATCTTTAAGACTTAAAGCTTGTCCGATAGTAAAAATGGGTTGAATAGCATGATCATCATAGTCCATCCATACATAATTATCATTATTAATCATGGGTGTGGCGTGAGGGTAGAGAGTAAGCTGCTTAGTTTCATATCCATTGGAAATTGTCATTGAACTAGATCTGCAGCTGATAAAGGCATCGACTGTAGCTAACCAGGGCCTTCCTAGAATTAGAGGATGTCCCCCAAATTTTTTTTTTAGTCTATAACACCACAAAGTCAGCTGGGTCATTCCAGGATTCAACAGAGATGACTAGGTCTTGAATACTCCTTCAGGTTTGATTGTAGAATGGTCAGCTAACTCTAGAATGGTTGGCATATCTCTGATTACGTTCTTTAGCTGTAACAGTTGTGAAGTTTCAAGAGTCATAATGTTGATAGCAGCACCTAAATCTACCACAACTTGAGGTATTATTGTTTTACCGATTTGGACTATCACAGTAAGATGGCCGGGGTCACCATATTTAACTGGAGGAGCTTTAATAGACATTAATGCAGATAGATCACCCATAACATGGACTGTAAGGGGATATTTAGCTTTCCTACCAGGTTTCTTAACACAAATATCTCTCATCGTTCTGGCGTAGATTGGTACATATCTTAATAGTGCCTGTAAAAGTGGAATTTTAAAATACATATTTTGCAATTCCCCTAAAATATTAAAAGCAGGTAGCTCAGGAATTTTAGTTAAAACTAAACACTCAGGGAATGGTGGTTCTGCTATTTCAGCACCCTTATTAGAGGGTGGTTGTACCTCTTTATGTGAATCACGTTTTTCAGTTTCTTCTTTATCAGAATCGGAAGAGGTAATATCATCGATAATGGGTTCAACTATTTTCCCATATCGTAAATGAATGTCATTACATTGTGCAGGGAAAACATGAAGTATAGGCTGGTTCTAAATATCAATAACTTGCACAACTTTATTATTGGGGTTAGGATTTGGTTGTACAGGTAGCTGGGGTCTTATCATTTGATTATTTGATAGAGCACCTGATGGTAGAGGAAGTGGTTGCTGAAATTGAGGAAATTGATTTGGAAACGAGAGTTGTTGACCCCTCCAATTTGGATTCCATTGGTTAAAGTAATATTGTTGTTGTGGAGGCCAAGGAGTCCAGATTGCTAGATCTACAGAGGGAGGGTTTGTTTGTCACATGGGTGTGTAATTCATTTGATTGAAGGGCGGGTATTGCATTTGGTTAAAGGGAGGGTAATTTTCTTGACTAAAAGAAGGATAATTGTTCCAACGATTAGAAGATGTAAATGGCATATTAGAGTTCTTACCTTGTCCCCGTGGTTTCCATTTCCTTCTCTTTGTCAGCAGATAGACTGCTTTAGCTTCTTCTTTGGTTGGTTGCGGTGCTGGTTTTATTCCTGGTAAAGAAGGGAATTGTTGTGTTTCATGATATTTCTCACAAAGGGTGCAAATTGGCACCTTGTCAAATGGGCATTCCCTTAGTGGGTGTTTATCTCTGCATTTGGGGCAAAAGACAACCAAAGCTGCTTCTACTTTGGCTTGTTTCTTCTTAACCTGCAAGGTGTCAATCTGTGAAGAAAAAGAACTTAACATTTCAGTTTTAAATTCATCAAGTAAATTACCTATTTCGACTCTTGTTGCTCCTCCACTGGCTGATTTTTGAATCTTGAATATGTGGTATCCCTACTGTTTGATCTATTCCTTGTATCTCCTCTTGAACATATTTTACAAAGGTTAACAATTTCATCATATGATTCTTTAGATATGTCCCCTTTAGCAAGAATATTTAGCATATCTAAACAGTCATCCCTTACCCCTTTCAGTAATATTGTTTTAAGAATATCCTTACTTACATCAGGATGATTGGATCTCTGCAGGTTGTATTGTAGTCTTTCCACAAAGTCCTCCAGATTCTGGTCCTCCTTTTGTACCATCTTAAATAGTTCCTCTCTTTTCTCTCTCATCCGGCAATAGTCTTGATATTTAAGGAGAAACTTTTGTTTCATCTGTTCCCATGTTGTGATTACATGGCCTCCCAGACTCATAAACCATCGTAGTGCATTTCCTTTTAGTGTTGCTGGAAATAGCTTTAGTTTTTGAGCATTAGTAATGTAATCATAACTTTTGCATAATATATCAAACTCAAAAATAAACTCATCAGGATCTTCCGAAGATAAACCATGAAAGTTAGGTAAAACTGAAAGTGGGATATTCTTTATGGGGTTTTCTCCTTTAGGGAGATCACCAATAGGAAACCCCAAGGTAGAGAGAGAATTCTCATCTTTTCCTCCTCCTTCAGGATCTACCGGTCCTCCTCCGAAGAATTCATCACTGTTCCTTTCCATTGCTTGATCTCCTACTGCGCTTACTCGATCCTCAATGTTTTCTACTGGCTCCTCCATGTTTTCTGTTGGTTCCTCAACGTTTTCTGTTGGGTTTTCAACACTTTATACTAGCTTTTCAATGCTTTCTGCTGGTTCTTCAACGTTTTCTACCGGGTCTTCAACGTTTTCAGGGCTCACAATTTCTTTTGTTTTGTAGTTCGATTGGGAAGAATGTTGAGGCTTGGGCCTTCGAGAGCTTAGCCTCTGACAAGATTTAGATTTTGATACGATCTCATCAATAAAGGTCTTTCTTCCTCCCCTTCCTTTTCCCTTTCCACCTGTAGGGTTAGTTTTATTGGGGGCTCCGCGTTCTCTCATGCAATCTGCACATCTGAAAGAAAAACATTAATTATTTTGAAATCTATACTTTCCTTCCCCGAAAATGGCGCCAAAATGTTGGTCACTTTAATTGCTTATTAATTTAAACAACCAAGTGCTACATAAATTGTCAACCCAGGGAAGTTTGTTTATTTCAAAGGCAATCACACACTGTATATGCTCAATCTCAAAAGCAATGAAATATTGTAGTAAAAATTACACTAATCACACCTTGTTTCAAACAAACAGAAGTTATACTTGAGTTACAGCAAAAGCAATCTTTCTATTGCAGACAATCACCAAAAGAATCTTGGATTACATTAAAAAGCTAATAATCTAGGAAAGGAAACCAATCTGCAGAAGAAAAGACCAATTATGCTATAACAGAGAACATGACCCTATTCCCCAAGTAGGAATCTTCAGAACCTATTTCTGATTACCAAGCTTTCACAAACTCATTCTGTAAACAAGATTACCAATTAAAATAATCCACAACTACCTAGGAATGAATTGTATGAAAACAATGCAACAGGTAATGGAAATAGAGTTTCAGCAATAGATAGCAGAGTTCCAATACTGCATAAATGATTTCAACAAATAGAGTTTAAAAAGGCATAAATGAAAAGAATAGTTAACAAACTACGGAAATAAATGGGTGAATCTTGTGAAGAAGGTGGGCCCTTTCCTTCTCACAAGATTCCCCAGAAGAAGGAACTAGAATGAAATGCTTAGAACAAGCTTTTATTCATCTGTCGAAAGTAACATATTACAAAGGATTCACGTTCCTTCTCTCTTTCAAGATAAACCTCTCGTAGTCTCCAATTGTTCTCTAATGCTGATGTCTCCTCTTTTTAAGAGGATACATCTATTACAATTGATTACATTATAGAAATCCTATTTTTAACCCAATCTGATCTTCTATACTGAAATAGGACCTCTCTATTATTCTATAGCAAAATGTTGTTACAATGGTTACGATGGTACTGGCTTCAAAGTGCAGTTGTTACGGCCAATGTAATAGCTTCCTTACTTATCTTTTCTTGTTGCTGTCGTGCCTGAAATACTGCTTCAAAATCGCAAATCACAGGATGTTTCAGCAATGGGATTTGCATACTATCCTGACTGTTTCAGCAACGCGGTCTTCAGAAAACCCTGATGGATTAACTTTATTCTTCAAACGGTTTCAACAATGCGGTTGAAATAGTCATGATGAATTAACTACAGTCTTCAAACTATTTCAGCAACTATATATTTTCGATTAATGGTTAAATATGAAAGTAATGTAAAATTACATGTAAAACAAGTTAAACATATACTAAAGAGAAGAATGTTATATAACTTTGGAAGAATGGATGAAAGTGATAGTATAGGCTTTAAATATGGACTGGAAAAGAGTGGAATGATAGAAAAATGTATGGTCAAAAAGGTACATTATAGAGTGCTAACATTCACCATCAAACCTCGACAGATATAGGTAATGATTTTCAGGGAAAGCATGGAGTATAGGAGGTAAGATGAGTGGTTTGTATCGATCCGTGACTATAGAAGGTGTAGGAGTATGTACATAAGTTGTATGATTAGTCTTGATCTCTTTAGGCTTATCAATTTGAAGATGGTCATCATAAGATCAGAAAAAGGATGTGGACCAAGATCAAAGGAAAACTCGGTATTTACAATTTTCAAATAGGTAGAATCAAGATTTTGGTAATCTTTTTCATACAATAAACTCTGGAAAACTTTCAAGATAGTTTCAAGAAAATAAAAGAAGTAATTTACAAGAAATCAGACTAGATCTTGAATACAATTCCACTTTGAATACTTGACCTTTATGTAAGATCCTTTCATTTTCCTGTTGGCAAGGTCGATCCTCCAGTGGAGTCTTTACATCAAGTTGGAGTTGCCAGGTGAAGAGTTCAACCTTCATATGCATCTAATTGTTTTCAACCATCAGCAAGCAGATCTAAACTTTGGAGTTCTTTCCCAGGGAAGATATGATCTTACGCTTCCCCAATATGGTCACCAAAATGTTATCACTCAGATTGAACCTCAGGTTGAGAGAGGAAATTCTGAGGTAACCTCAAACCATGCTTAGCCAAGTAGCTATCCCTAATAGGCCAAGAGAGGGCTTTCTCCATATGAATCACAGCCAAAATGGCTGAGGAAAGAAAATATTAGTCTAGGTATAGTAGCTCAGTGTTTTGACATTTGATTTTTGTAGGGTTTTGCTAGATTAGGAGGAGTCAAACATCTGGGACAAGGAAATTAGGTCAAAATCCGCAGGGTGTTCTAAGGCACAAGGTAGGTATAAGGTTTGACATATAAAGAATGATTATGGTGAGGTGAAAAGACTGGTAAGGATTTAGGAAGAGCATCTGAGATTAATTCTCCCTAAACTGAAGAAAATAAACAAATTATGCAAAATTTCCCAAACATAGCATGAAACATGAATTCTTCCTTTAAACTTGAAATTAAACATATCATAGACATGGAAATGGTTTATGATCTTACAATACATTCATACAAATGATCAAAAAGAATAAAATATTTCAAACATTGCATACCACATGGATCCCAAAGAAATAACTACAAATTTATCATTAATGTCCAAGCCAAACTGATACAAAAATGTCTCTTGAGATGCCAAAGATCCAAGTGACTCCAACCATTACAATGACTGAGAAAATACATAAAATAGACCTCAAAACCACTCTTCCTATCCTTAGGGAGTCGAATCCATGAGATAGGGATTAGTTTCACCTACTCCCAAACAAGAATCTGAAGACTAGGAAAAGTCAACAATTTGCTTCTAAAAGAGAGGAAATTGATTCATTTGACCTCTAGAGGACTTATCTAATGTATCTACCCTACATAAAAATAAAAACATTAGATTTACATTTATCTTGGCCATTTACATCAATAATCTATCATTTAACAAGATAAAAAGTCAAAAATTCAAAATATACTGAAGATGGTGAAAATGACAATTTCCTTGCAAAAGCGTCGTGGGATGACAGAAAAAATAGCCTCTCTTACAAGCCACATTTGAAGGCCTTCCCGGTGTCCAAATCAGCTCCATGATAGGTCATTGGAAAGATATCTGAGTTTAGTTTCCAAATATTCCTCCAGATTCAAAAATGGTCCCATCTGCCCTATCAAAAATAATTTCTCCCAAGATTGGTATTAGCATAATGCCTAGGCAAAAACAAGGGCATAAACATGTTTCTTTGGTGTTTTTTTTCCTTTCTCAGAGACCAGTTCTCCTTCAAATCTTCTAAAAATTGTTGGAATTTATTTACTCATCATTTTGAACATGATGGTGGTGACCATTTCTCCATTGTATGCTCCAAGAAAAAGCGCAGGGCCAAGGGCGCTGCGTTTTTGGTAGTGTGACTGTGTCAAAATTGCCCAAAAATCCAAAAAAAGTACCACAATGCCAAATATGCCAAAATTTGTCAAAATTGTGAGGGTACTTGCTGATCAAGGATTAGAGGCATGAAGAGACACCTCAACAAGTATTTCTAACCTCTCCTTCTCCTTTTTCTCAGTCAAATATTGAATCTTTGCATGGCCTCTTTTGAGCTTGGCCCTTGCAATTTTGTTTCTCACGGCATAGTGTTTTGCCATTTTCCTTTGAATATCGTTGTCCTTCTATTCCTTCTATAGCAAGCCCTCCAGATGAAAATTGGCTCTATCAAGCCATGAATCTCTCTCTCTGCTAATCTCAAGGGCAAGCATCTCACTTGGAGTGAGTTTCTTTGCCAACTCAGCTTCTCTCTGTCTCTCATGGGCTAAAGCTCTCTTAAGCCCTATTGTGTTTGGTCTCTGTCTTAGAGGTTAGTCCTCCTCATCATAAATCTTGCCAAATCTGTCCAAGGTCTCCTCCAATAAGGCTTTAGCCCTCTCTACCTCTTTCTCTGTTTTGATGATCTCTACCTCACTAATAATCTGCTTGGTTTTCAACTGTTGATTCTCTTGCTCAAGAAAACCAGTCAAATATTGTGCTCTGTCAATATTAGCTTTAATTTCACTATTCTTTGCCTCTTTGCTTCTGATCAATGCATTGGTGATTCTATCCTCATCCTCATCATCAAGGTCAATCAGCTGAAACTCCTGCTCTGTTTCATGCTTGTCCTCCTGCTTCTCAATGATTGGCTCTTTGCCCTTGTATACCTGTTTTGCTGATAAAGAAGGAATGGCCCCTTTCACCACAAGTGAAGCAAACACATTCCTGTGGCCTCTCTGATAGGTCTTGGGAAATGGCTCCACATCAGTCACATTAGCCCAAGTTAACTCATTTTCCCTTTCACTGCTTGATGCTTTAGTGTCATGATGTGATGATGGTGAAGGATTATGGAAACGTGAAGATGTATGAGTAGCAGGCTGAGATGGAGAAGTTGATATGGGAGGATGAGATGATGAAGGGATTTTTTTCTCATGATGACTAGTTCGGGTAGTGAAAACTTCATTTGCAATGAATGTGTCCCATGAAATGTTCTTCTACTCAAGTTGATGCATGACTACCATCTTAATGAGTGAATGGTTAAAATGACTCTGCCTTTGATGTTTATACTGCCTTCTTTTTACAATGTATGCCATTTTATCAATGATTTGGGAGAGATAGTAAGTTATATGAAGCATTCCAAATCTAGTGAAGTGCATGAGGATTCTAATATGGTGTGAATAGAGTCAAGAAAATATACCCTCACAAGTGAAATACTTCATGATTATTTTCATCATGGCAACATACCAGTCAAGGAGATGAGAGAAAGGGAAAACACTTTTCTTATCATCCCTATATCTAGGTTTGAGGTATGGCTCATAATAACTCAGATCAAGTTTTACCTTTTTAAACCATTTCTCTCACACATTAGGGATCCATGTAGCAACTCAAATAGCACTAGCGGACATGGTAAATGTGACCCCAACAAGAGTACCATGCCCATCATGAAGATTTGTGATGAACAACCTTGTTAACCCAGGGTGATACTGAATCTGCTGCACCCTCTCACAAAACTCAAAGCAACCAACATTTTTGAAACAAGAAACAGTGAGAGGAGAGGCCATGAGTTCCCTTGTGGTTATTGGTTCAAATCTATTAATGTTTCCTCCTTTGTGATCAGTTTTTTTTGGGGATTGTTCCTCACTGATATCTTTGTCCTCCTCTTCCGAAATTTTGAGTTTGAAAGCTTTGCAACCCTATGGATGAGGTAGATGGGGATGGGTAGTGAAATAGGCTTTATGGAATAGGGATATGGTGTTGTTGGGAAGGAGTAGGGTCTAGGGAATAGGGATATGATGGAGGAAGAAAATGTGAGGTTTATGAGCGGAAAATTTGGGAACAATGGGAACAAAGAATGAATCTAGGGTTTTATAGCCCTTAAAACCTCTACATTTCACAAAGAAAACAAAATCACCATAAAAATCCTTTTGAAGATAGAAAGGGGGTGAAATTCATTGTTACTTACTTGTCAAAGGCTTTAGAGAAACTTTTCTGAAGTTTTGGAGGCACTTTGACGGAGTTTTGAGGCTTAGGGAGATAACTGGACATTCGCACAGTGCTCAAACAATAGCACAATGCCCCTGGGTATTATCACAGTGGAAATGTAAAATTCACTATGTTTCTCAGGTAATAGTGTAGCGTGGTTGGGTATTAGCGCACCACTGAAACATTAGCACAGTGCCACTCCAACATTGTTTTACAGACCACTTTTGAAGGCCTTTCCAGTGTTGAAATTGGGCCAAGAATAGCTCATTGGAAATGTCTTGAAGTATAATTTATAAATCTACCTTTGGTTCTCTTATTGGAGTTGACTTGTCTTGTCAAAAGTTTATTTTCCCAGGAATAGTCAAAAAGTGATGAATGAGGGTGCAAAAATGCAGAGTGCTGGTGCAGGAAACTTTTGGAGGCCTTCCTCAACTCCAAAGTGAGCTCATGATATCTCATTGCAAATATTTGTCTATCTAGTTTTTATTTTACTCATCAAGAAAGTAATTTTGAAACTCAAACTATGAGAACATATGATTTTCCTAAGGTCACTACAGAAGTGCATCAAACCTCTTGTGGAATATGTATTTTTGACATTTATATAAAACCATGACACATGTGTAAAAACTGAAGGAGTTTTTTCTTTGTGGACCTATGATGGACACAAATTGTTATCACTTTTTTCAAATTCATCTTTGTTTGTTTTGAAACGTAGTTCGAAGAAAAACCAACCCTATGAGTGGAAAATGGATTGACTCTTGAAATGAATTCTCAAAAAATGATGGAGACATGATGTTTATGAGATGAAATGACCTCATACTTACTAACATGACCTACCTTATGGCCCTTCTGGTCAAATATATCATTTCCATATAAAACCCTAGCTTAGTGGGAGAGGAAATTAGGGTTTAGTGCTTGTTAACAATGATGATTTGGGCACCTTTGGGAAAAGACTATTCGCTTTGACATTTGATGTGTTGGCATGTGGAATTCTGAGTTTGCAGCCTTTAGGAGATTGAATCTTATTACATTTGAACTGACTGAAGTAAATAATGAGTTTATTCCGGGTTACCTTCACACCTTCTGCTGCCCTTTATTGAAAATGAGACAATGCAATGACTTGACCTAATGAAACCCTAGTGACCTAATGAGAAATGAAAGAAACTAACTCAATGAGTGATTTTGACTAAAAGTGGAATGAGATCAGACTTGTCTTTAGCATCATGAAGACATGAAAGAGGGTTAGCAGGCATATACTTGTGAAGGAAAATGGGACAATTGAAAAGGACAACCACCAGTGGAAAATTTTTATATCATGACCTAATGGAATGATTGAAAGTTATTTAGAGTGGGACACCTAAGATGCAAATGAAAAATGTGTTTTTATCCCTGGTGGAATTATGAAAATAATGACACTAAGACGAGAAAAACTTCCACAAACTCATATGATTTCATTATAAGGAGAATAATTTTCTTATATATTTTTGGATACTCATACCTATCAAAGGATTTGTTAAGATAGATGACAACTTGTTCGAAAGAGTGAATAGAAGCCATCGAGAATGTATAGCACCATTGTTTAACATGGTCTGCAAGATTAAGAATGAACAACATGCTAGCATCATCCTCACAATTAACCTAAAAATAATCAAAAAATTGAAGAAATTGGAGGGTGTGCTCAAGAATGGTTGTTTCACCCTCACCCTTAAATTTCATATTCAACAAGTTATGAATTATCCGGGGGGGGAGGGGGGGTTTCATATTTTCAACTCCATTAAAAAAACTTGGGGTTATGATTTCTGAGGAAGTCATTCAAGATGAAAATTGAACCCAGACTTCATGGGATTAGCTTGTCATATGTCCCTCCAACTAGCACCAACTGTTGACAGTGCTAGAAATCCATAAACTAGGGGGATATCACTGATATGAAGTCCCAATCAGACCTCACACTGTTTAGAATAGGATCCCTAGCCAGAAATACATTATGTTTCCATAATTTCGATATCAAAGATGTGACTTGGCTATGATAAACACAACATAAGAAATACACATATATTCGGTGATGGTAAGTGTGTGAATTTTGTGAGATATCAATTATATGCATAAAAGGTTTTTTCATACAAAAGGTAAATAAGTGACCCTCTAGAAGAAAAGTGATAGTACTATCCTAAAATAAATGCATGATCGAATGAAAGAAACATTAGTTATCATACAAAGTAGCTCACCAAGCAACACAGATCATGATATCATGTAAAACACACATCCTACAAGAATCATACTAACGTTAATGGAATAGTTCATTGACATTAGCATAAATGAAATAGAATATATTGAAAACATATAAAGAGTGGTCTTAAAACATCGATGATATATGCATGAAAGTGTGTCAAATATAAGAGCTTCTAATCATTAACTAAAAGTTCCAAGTATACAATTACAATGATATTACACTAGCCAAAATAGTGGAACATGAAGCCGCGACTTGCTTCTCCAAAGAATGATACTCACTCCTATGCTAGACTAGATAAGACAACATTACCGATATCAAGTGCCAAGGCAACCAATCTCAAGTGCCAAGCCCTTTTTTTCAGTTATGAGGTCTTATTTATAACAAACTGGATGAAATTTGATCTCCCTTTATGACCTTTGAATTTCCCTCATGACTGTTGGACTTATTTTTTCCTTATTCTAACTAATGAATCTTTATATTCCACACTTGACTCTTGGATTTACACTTGCATTTACACTTATATTATTTTTTAAACCCCATAAAACAAAACTCCCCACATAAGACAAAATGGCATAGAGCCTAATAAGACAAAATTTATACATCATACTTGAGTTTGAGGAAACTCTAGCTTGATCACTTCCACATGTAACTCTATTGTAACGTATTGATATCATGCTTTATACTGCATTACTATGTCCTCAAACTTGGATGGAAGATCTGGCTAATATCAAAATCTTGCCTCTATAACATCTAGGTAGAGAATTTTGGAACCAGATTGAGCTTCATTCCATAATAATAACAACTGCATGTTTACTTTAGCAGGTCTAGCTACATACAACTCCATATTCTCCCTTGTAATTTTCAAGTAATATTTGGTAATAAACTACGTCAAGTTGTTCAAGTATTATTGGATTTCCTTCTTGATAACATTTATTCCATTTGTCTCTGCAAATGCTCCAACAAAAGGAATATTGTGTTCTTTGACCAAGGTGTCAAAATTGTGATACAACATTTGATAGGAAGTTATAATGTTGGCCATATATGTGTGAAGTTGCATGTTACATTGTAAGAGAATTCTAACCTCAAATATTTCCAATTCCCCTCCCTGCCTTTTTTTCTAGCCAAATTTGATGATGCATTATTGTACTTGGCTCCCCATTCGTAGTTCACACTAATAGCTACATGAATCACCTTTAGAACTTTCATCTTTTCCCGTGATATCTTTTCCATGCCATGCAAAGGCACCACCACCTTATGCAAAGTGGTCATTTTTGGGAGTGTGTTATATTATTTCCATAGTCGGTTGTTGCTCCTTCATTGCATCGGGTGTAGCACCCCTAGAAATGTATTTTTGGACCCTATATTAGGTGGCCAGACCTTCCTATGCTTTTGTACATGGGTTTAGCACATGGTTTGGGTATGATGGCTTTCTTTCCATGGTATTTTCTAGATCTGGTCAAGGGAACTATGACTATGTTCGAATCCAGGGTTAATGGATTGGGGCTTATGAATGTTTTGACATGTATATATATGTATTGTAACATTGAAAGGAATATAATGAAAAATCAATCTGGTAGTCTCGATTTTTGGATCCAAGGGAAAATCATTTTGTATGTCTATTTTATGTTTTATGTTGTAATTATTGTTTATTTTATGTTTTAAGAGTTTGTTTGCAAATAATTTCTGTACAAGTTTAATGCATACAATTGGTATGACAGTTGTTTCGGCTTCAAGGGGATGTCTTTGCTACTGAGGGGTTTTTCTCGAGCGTATGGTAGATCTTGTTTAGTGGGAGATCTGAGGATCGATTCTTGTAATGAAAGATGTAGGAATTTATAGTGTAAGTTCCGTAGATCAAGAACCAAAGGTCACCACTCACAAATAGATCACAAATCAGTACACTAGTATAATCACGTGGTTAAAACCCTCAAAGAGGGAAACAGTCCACACCCTAAGCCAACGTGGCCACTTCAGGGAATTTATTAATATAAAAGAAAAGTTACATATGTTTCTCTCATAAACGGGTACCGGACAAATGACCCGCCATGCTCTTTAAATAGATATCATGGACCAATTGGGTGTTAAGTCACGAATCAAGTGCCATTAATACTGAGGTGAGAGATAACCATTGGATCACTACAAATCGTGACTGTCAGATTATAAGTTACAAATGTACATGGTAAAGAAACACACTTTACCTAACTCTACACTAGACTAAGTTATTCTTAACTATTTCCTATGTGATTCAATATCCTAACATCCCCCCTTAAGAACAACTTGGGATAGGATTGAAGGATTTAAAAAGGCGACACAAAAGGAGCCTATTTCCTATGTGTCAAAATATCCTAACATCCGCCCTTAAGAAAAAATTGGGATAGGATTGAAGGATTTACAAAAGTGACACAATAGGAGAAGGAAGGAGGCATTAGAGCCTATCCCCCCTTAATGACAACATTCCTGAACTCCAAGCATGGATCGAAGTTTGGTAAACTTCACCTTCCGTGAGAGCCTTCATAAAGATATCGGCTACTTTATCATTGGTTGGACAGTACTGCACTTCAAGAATACGATCATGAATGAGCTTTCTGATGAAGTGTATGTGGATTTCAATGTGTTTCAAACACTGATGCTAAACTGGATCTTTACATATTTGAATGGCACTCTGATTATCACACCAAAGTGTATTTGGATGTTGCTGATGAAGACCAAATTGAGACAAGATTTGACGAAGCCACATGGCTCCCTTGCTGGCTTCAACTACACCACGATACTCTGCTTCTGCTGAAGAAAGAGAGATGGCATTTTTTTTCTTACAAGACCAAGTAATAGGTCCTGAACCAAGAGTGAAGACATATCCTAGAGTAGACTTTCGATCATCAGGGTCACCAACCCAATCAGAATCAATGAAACCAATCAATAATGGAGATGCTCCTGCACTGTAATGAATACCAAATTGAACTGTACCTCAAATATATCGAAGTATTCTTTTAGTTGCTTTCCAGTGACTTTCATGAGGTTGATGCATAAACCAAACGACAAGACTAGCGGAAAAGGAAAGGTCAGGATGGGTATGGGTTCGATACAAAAGTTTACCAATAAGTTGACGATATAAGGTAGCATCAACTTCAGGGGTAGTACAAGTGACTGAAAGCTTGACTCCAGACTGAAAGGGAGAAGGGGCTAGCTTATAGTCTTCCATGTGAAAGTGGTGTAGAATATCACAGGCATACTTGTACTGAGAGAGGGTAATGCCTTCCTTGGATTGCAAGACTTAAAGACTAAGGAAATAATGCAAGTGTCCTAATTTTGTCATTTAAAACTTCTTTTTGAGGCTAGACTTCACATGGTTTATATGGTTTGGATCACTACCAATAAGGATAAGATCATCAAAATAAATAACAAGGATGGTGAAGGACTTACCCACTTTCTTGGTGTTGACAGTGTTGTCAGAATGAAACCTAGAAAAGCCATTATCTAATAGAGATCTATCCATTTTTGCATACCAAGCCCGAGGAGCTTGTTTGAGACCATAGAGAAACTTCCTAAGGTGACAAACAAGGCTGAAGTCTTTTTGGATAAAGCCAGGGGGTTGTTCCATGTAGATTTATTCATGTAAATCTCCATGTAAGAAGGCAGATTTAACATCCATCTGATGGACTTCCCATTTAAAGGAGGCAAAGCAAGGGAAAGAACAAGGGAGGATGTAATTCATTTTGGCAAAAAGGAGAAGGTTTCAGTATAGTCAATGCCTTCAACTTGTGAAAAAACTTTAGCAACAAGACGAGCTTTATGTCTATCCACTTTTCCATCTGGTCCAAACTTTGTTTTGTAAACCCATCTGCATCTGACAAGTTTTCTTCCTTTTGGAAGAGGAACAAGATCCCAAGTATTGTTTGCCAATAAGGAACAATACTCTTCATTCATAGCTTCATCCCAATTTGGATGACCAGAGGCTTCTTCAAAGGTTTCTGGATCAAGTTTTTCTGGAACTTGAGCCAATAAGGAAGAGGCTCTTTCGAACTGAGAACGTGTACGTCGTCGATTGGCAGGGTCACCTGCAAGAGAACCTGCTGCATCCCGAGTAGAGCGGACCCATCTTGGAAGCGATGGAGTATAAGGAACAATTGCACAAGCTAGAGGAGGATTTTCATCCTCACTGTCATCATCTGAACTAGAAGGAATGTTATTAAAGATAGAAGAGAGAGAGAGAGGTGGAACATATGCTGAATTAGGCTCGCAAGCCAAAGGTGGCACACCCGCCGAACTAGGCTCGCAGGCCGATATATTTTCATCAAACTTTACATCTCTTCTAATGATTATATTTTTGGATTTTGGTTGAAGAAGTCTATATCCTTTGACATCTTCAGAATATCCAACAAAAATGCATTTTTCACTCTTAGGTTCTAAGGCTTTATGTTTCGTATCTGGAATATGGGCCCAAGCATCACTTCCAAAAACACGAAAGTGACTTACATCTGGTTTGATTGAGCTCCAAGCTTCTTCTGGAGTTATATTCTTTAAAACCTTAGTAGGAGTGAAATTTACTATGTAATTTGCACAGTTAATGGCTTCTGCCCAAAAATTGAGACCAAGTCCTTTAGATTGAAGCATACAATTAGCCATTTCTTTTAAGGTGCGATTCTTCCTTTCAACTACACCATTTTGTTGTGGAGTATATGGAACAGTATGTTGCAATTGAATGCCATGCTCAGTGCAAAAGTTGATAAATTTGTTGTTAACATATTCTCCGCCATTGTCTGATCTTAACTTAAGAATTTGATGTCCAGATTGTTTCTCAACAAAGGCCTTAAAGGCCAAGAACATGTTGAAAACTTCACTCTTGAGTTTTAAGAAATATACCCAAGTGCGTCTGGAAAAATCATCAATGAAAGTTAAGAAGTACTTGCAACCAGAGAAAGAAACAACAGGAAGTGGACCACATAAATCACTGTGCACAAGCTGCAAAGGGGCTGAAGCATGCCAAGAGGCACGTTTGTCAAAACTATCCCGATGATGTTTTCTGAGTACACATCCAGAGCAAACACCATCTCGGCAAGATACCATAGGAAGGCCCATCACCATATTTTCCTTACATAGAGTTTGAAGAGAGCGATAGTTTAAGTGACCAAATCGCTCATGCCAAAGTTTTCTCACATCATCATTATGAGCAACAAAAACAGAGGGAAGAGATGATGACCCAAAGTTGTCAAACTTATACAACCTTGTGGAATCATCAGCAATTCTAGTAGCTAAAATATGTTTAGGATCTTTGAGGTCCTTGATTACAACATCATGAGGTGAGAATTCTACTATTTTCCCTTCACCTGAATGAGTTATCTGATAAACAGATAGAAGGTTGCATGACAAGGTAGGAACACATAGTACATCATTAAAATAACCATTATCTAGATGAATGGCTCCAGATCCTACAACACTAAGAGTTCTATCATCACCAACTTAAATATGTTTGGTGTTACAATCATTTAAAGAAGAAAACATGGATTTATTTTTAGCCATGTGGTAAGAAGCTCTAGAATCAATGAGCCACTCATGAGAAGGAGAAGAAGAAGATACATTTAATGCATAAACAGATCTTGATGCTTGACAACCACAAGAAGAAAGTGCCATGCCTGAAGATGAAGGTGAAGAGTGCTCCAAATTGATGTTGTGCTTCTTCATTGCTGCTTCTAAGGCTTCCATCTTCTTAAAACATTTGGACTCTATATGGGCATCCCGATTGCAAAAGTTGCAATGTCTATTTGCCTTCTTCCCTTTGTTTTAATTTGCCTTATTATTTTGGTGATTTGATTTTTCAGTTTGCGGCTGAAATTGATTAGGACCCTTGTTTGGTTTAGGACCATATTTTTTAGGATACTACTTCTTGGGATTCTTTTGATATGGTTGTTGTTGGGCTGCTAAAGCTTTCTTAGAAGTGTTTCTAGCAGTGATAAGACCAAGGTGTAAAATTTTTTCTTGTTCTCTTATTAAAGAATCACAAAAGGCATCAAAAGAGGGATTATTGTAGGTGGTTCCTGAAGAAATGATGGCTTCTCTGGTGGAATGGAAGGCAGAAAAAAATACAGAGTATGCAGGACCAAGCTTAGCAAGAATGCAATATATGAGGCTACCATCTTCCTTTTTGACCTTACACCCTTCTAAAAGAAGTCTAAGGGTCTTGAATTTGGACAGAAAGTCTTCAATAGAGGAGAAATTATTAGGGTTCAAAGTAAGCAACTCATTTTCAAGCTAGTGGGCCCTAATTTTATTTTGAATGCCAAAAACATTATTTAGCTTTTCTAAGGCTTTATCAGGGGTGTCAATGTCAAGGATGTGAAATCAAAGATCTTGAGCAATGGACATTCCTATCAACCCTCGTGCCTGATCTTGTTTATTTTCCCATTTAGGAACTTTATCATCATCGGAAGGTTTAGTTTCTTGACCTATGGCTATTCTATAAAGCCCTTTACTTCTAAGTATATCTACCATGTGAGGTAGCCATTGGAAATAATTGGTGCTGTTAAGACTAACCGGGCATGCACTTTCCATTTTTTTTTTTTAACTGGAGTTGAGAAAAGCTGAAAATAACTACTCCAATGGAAATATCTTGAAAAAATAGGCCATTTAAAAAAAAAAAGCTCGAAAAACGGCTTTTGGATGAAGAAGTTATGCCTTTTGAAAAAACTGAGTTGTAGATGCCAAATAGTTATGGGAACGGGATGAAGTGTGGCTTTTTTTAAAAAAAAATCCGCCACTTTGGACAATTTTTTTTTACAAAATAAGCTTGAGAAGGAGACTTGAACCCAAGAGCTCTATTCTCATAAAATAACCCCTCACCAAATGAGATAGTAAAAGGATCACGTTGTTGTATGAAAGGAGGAAGGGTTTTTTTTTTTACTCTTCAGTGTGCATGCCTTTTCCTGCAAAAAAAACACAAAAACTGAGCAACAAAAAATGAAATGCATAGCCTTATGGCAGAATGTTAGATTTTTGGTTTGCCTTACCAGCAAATATCACTTTCTTACTATTTCTGATTTCCCGAGATTGCACAAAGATGTGGGGAAAGAGCATACGTAGCAAAAAAATTCCCCTTTTCCTGTTTCTTATCCGCCGAGATCGCACAGAGCACACAAAAAAGAGCATACAAAGAGAAGAGGGTATAGATCCAGAAAATAAATAAAACCTTAATACCAAAAATAAACAGAAATAAACCGAAATAAGAAGAACTATTAACAAATATAACTGCAAAATAGATGCTTTATACTTCCAGATCTAAGCTAAGATAACTTGTGCAACCGGAAACCTTTTCGCATGAAACGGAAGGCATTCCTCACTGTAAAAAATGCTATGGACACAAAAGAGTAGTTATCCAAGCCCAAAAATGTTCAGGAATAGTAGATCTACACAATGGCATTCACATGCAGTCAAACCTGCTTCGGATTTTGATCAACAACGGACGTGGCCCTAAAAATAGTTGTAATACCATGTAGGAATTTACAGGGTAAGTTTCGTAGATCAAGAAAAAAAGGTCACCACTCACAAATAGATCAAAAATTAGTACACCAGTATAATCACGTGGTTAAAACCCTCAAAGACGGAAATAGTCCACGCCGTGAGCCAACATGGCCACTTCAGGGAATTTATTAATATAAAAGAAAAGTTACATACGTTTCTCTCATAAAAAAGTACCGGAAAAATGACCCTCCATGCTCTTTAAATAGAGATCATGGACCAATCGGGTGTTAAGTCGTGGATCAAGTGTCGTTAATACTGAGGTGAGAGATAACCGTTGGATCACTACAAATCGTGACCGTTGGATTATAAGTTACAAATGTACATGGTAAAGAAACACACTTTACCTAACTCTACAGTAGACTAAGTTATTCTTAACTATTTCCTATGTGTCGGAATATCCTAACAAAAGAATGTGGCGAGAAATGGAAAGATAAAGATTAAGAAATTTAATGGTCGGATTTTTGAGTTATAGAAGCTCAAGATGGAGGACCTGTTGGTGGATAAAGATCAGTGAATCAGGGTAGATCCAGGTACTAAACCAACAAAAATGTTACATGAAGACTAGGAGAAGTTGTACTGAAAAGAAAATAGCACAATACGATTGTGTATCTCAGATTCAATATTGTTGAATGTATTTGGAGAAGCTACGACGAATTATTTGTGGGACAAGTTAGGGAATTTTTATCAATCTAAGTCTCTCGTGAACAAATTTTTCCCATGAAAAAGGTTGTATAACCTAAGGATGAAGGATGAAGACTCGATGACAAAGCATATGAATGCCTTCAATATTATGGTAGGTCAGTTGTTATCTCTTGATATAAAATCTCAGATGAATATAAGTGCATAATTTTTTTGTGTTCTCTACGAGATATGTGGAATAGTCTGGTTGTTGCAATAGGTAGCAATACAAATAACTTGAAGTTTTATTTCTCTCAACCTTGCCTTCAGAGGAAATGATATGGAAAAATATGGAGGGCCAGAATGGATATGGCTTGTCTCTGTTGGGAATGGCCCAACTTGGCCCAATTTTGGTTAGAAGAATTTGTAACTCAAGGAGAAGAGTGCGCGGTCGAGCGAGGATAAATGAAATGTGTGGAGTTTAGGGGATTTGGGGCAACTCAAATCCCCTATTTTTGAAATGGATCGGGTTTATTTTGTTAATTTTGAGTCCGCCCATGGTATGTGGACTAGGTTTTCTGTAAGATGTAAATGCTATATAAAGTGATATCATATTGAGTTGAAGTAATGAATAAATTGTATGTCATGATCGAATCAAGGTTGTAATTTTCTTATCTTTCTATGTTTTTTCCTAAGGGAAGGTTCTGCATCTGAGTGTGATGAGGCCTTGAAGAGTTTGCAGTTGTGTGTGTAGACCACCCGCAGTTGTGTGTGCATGTCAGATAAGTATTGTACTGAAGAAGACATATCATTAATAAAGGAAAGGAGTTTGAAGAATATCTGTATATATCTGTGTATTTTTCTTATTATCTACACTTGAAGTTTTTTTTATGAACAATGAATTATTTTATGTTGTTTACATGCATTATATTTTGTTGAATATTGAATAATATTGATAGAGGTGCGATGCACAATAGTATTAAGCAATGAATAGGGAATAAACTGTGAAAGTAGATATTTTCCTGCATGTAGTCCAGAAAAGCATAAGAGAGAAACTTAGTAGTGTTTCCACATCCTATTGTCGTAGTGGATGCAAAAACCTAGTTCTTACATCCCCAAATATTGCCTCAGGTGAGACTCTGATCTGAGCTACAGGGAGTTGCTGAAAGGGTAATAGAGGGTTTTTTTGGTTGTGGAGCAACTCTGAACTTGAGTCGAGACCCCTTTGAGCCAAAAAATGGTTTCATTTCCGAGACTGGGATCTGATTGAGGGATATGTGGATGTAGCATTCAACCAAGAAGGAAATACAAGATTGGGTAGAACTGAAGGAATGGGAATTTGCAGTTTAAGAAAATATAAATTTGCGATTGTTGACTAAAGCTTTGCTATAGAGGTATCTTTTCACATAAAAAGACAATATTTTCTTCATGATTCTTGATAATGAACTGCACGAATGGTTATTAAGGTTGACTGAGAGTAATACCTATTTTAAGAATGACGACCCCACTACGTGGAGCCCTGAATTATTAGAGCGACTCAAGGAGACCGAAAACAAGGTATCAAGATTTTTTTATTTATGGATCAATGCTATCTTGGCAAGATTTATTACTGAATTAGTAATAGACACATTTGTATCTTACAGCAAAGTTGAGCGAATATTTTTCAAGGTTTCACGAGGTAAGTATATGAATTCTTTGAAGTTGTGGATTAAAACAATTTTATGTGAAAATAGTGTACTACGAATGCAGTGAGATTAATGTTTTGGCTTAAGTCTGGAGGCAGATTTACATGAAGTGGAAAATGATACAGAGTGGATCATGAAAATTACATTGAGAATAATTATAATATTTTTTTGAGTGGCTCTAAGGGCAAAGAATAAAGACGTAACCCCACAACCCCTAGAGGTGTGTCGGAGTCAGGAAATGATAATAATGAGGGCACCTATGGCATTCCCCATACCACAACGCCCCTCGCCCTCCATCCCACTCCCTACACTTTCTCTCTGCCTCCACATCCCCCACCCTTAGGAAAAATGGGTAATCATATCAGGCTACCGATATTTAGAGGACTCAGATCGTAGGATCCTAAGAAATTTTGGCTTGTTGCTAAATTTGTATGGAAATCAAGATAGACATCGACGAATATATGAAGAAGGTGCATATTGTCACAGTGTTGCAAGAGAGAGTGCTAATATGGTACATAATTTATTCTACGATGAATCACGGTGCTTCACTGGATGATAAGAAGAAGGCTCTAACTACATAGTTTAAGAAGCCAAAATCACAGTCGCGGTGTATTATGGAGCTGAAGGAGATTAAGAAACTGGTAATTGAGTCTGTTTGGGAATTAGATCATAGGTTCAAAATTTTAATAGGTCAAATAAGATTTACAATCCCTAAAGAACAACATAAGGAGTTGTTTATAGCTGCGTTATTTCCACATATCAAGCTACATTTGATGCAACAAAAGATATCAACATGGTCTGAAGCTCTGGAAATTGAAATGAAGTTTGAAGCTTCACTGGTGGGAGATACTCATTCAGGAGTACAACAAATTCTGATCCAACTACAAGAAATGCATCTGGAGCTACAATATTTGAAGAAGGGTAAGGAATTCAGCTCAGAAATTTGATCATAAGTATTGTGCCTAAAGTGTAAGGTAGAAGGCCACTATAAGGATCAATGCCCTGTGTTCAGAGACTGCATCACTAGTGGAGCTCTTAATCCATTTCACCCAGGATGAAGTGCATCATGTGACTTATGTAGATCTGCAATTTGACATCGCACAAAAGAATGCTATTTCTTGCAAAAATATTTGCAACCCCAAAACAACTACTTTGTAACTTTTGTAGCTCAGTGGGGCATGATGAGAGGAACTTCCACAATTATGATTTGATGATAGAACAAAGTGCAGGCACTTATAGAATTCAAGCTTAGGCACGCGCACAGGAGGATCAAGGTCAACATGTTGGTCAACGAGGATTCCAAGGACAGTGACAAGGATGAGGACGAGGCATTGGTTGATGAAAGGTGCAACTCAGCTATTATAACTGCATTGAAGAAAGACACTTCGTGCGAGACTCTCAAAATCCTACCTGCACCTGTATGTACTGTAAATTTTTTTGACCATGTGATAAAATAATGTCCAATCCTTATGACAAATATGTAGGGGAAAATAAACCAATATCCTATTCAGAATTCGCAAATGATGACCAGTGAACCAATGGAGGATGATCCATGCATTAACATAGTCACGCAAAGTTGCGCAACGACAGAAGATGATATAGCCAAAGGTAAGAAGCCAATGGAAGATACATGGGTTTGGAAGACTATAGAAAGAACCACCGGGTTCAGCATTCAGGCGGAGAAAGAAGAATTCCTGTAGGAAAATAGAAGTTTCATGGATCTAGGAGCATCGACCTCTAGCACATAGCCACAATAGAAGTTGATACTGAATATGGACAATGTTGTAGTAACTACTCAACTGAAAGAATTTGATCTAGCTATATTAAAATTATTTTTGCAGACCTTCGTGAAGTTGTTGCAATATCATAAGGTCTTTCAAGGACTCTAGGAACTGATAGACTCCTGTGTTAGTAAAGAAGAACCATGAAATGAACCTTGTTCAGTCAATAAAGTTAATCGACATAAAAATAGAAGAGGAAGGGAGATGAGACTAACCGCATAGATTGGAGAATATGACATGGATCAGGTAATCCTGGATTTAGGATCTAATGCCAATGTATTTCCTAAGAAAAATTGGGAGCGAATGGGAAAAATGAGGTTGCAATGGTCATTGATTTAGTTTAGAATGGAAAACCAATAGAATAGCATCCCTATGGGAAGGCTATCTAGAGTTGTAGTAGATATTGAGGAGTGCGCACTGTTGCAGATTTTGAAGTAATTGAGTTTGTAGATTATAGAAATCCATATCTGGTGCTGCTAATATTTTATTAGCCTTTCGATACTGATGTAATAATGAATATGAAAAGGAGACTGATGGTGTTTGAAAAGGGTAATATGTGGGTCATGGTTCCTCTAAAACCATCAGAAGGAGCACAATATATAGAGTATGTTTGCGATGAGTACTTTGATTCCGACATTAAAAATATCTATAAAGGTAATGACTAAGGAAGAAGATTTGATTAATCCCAATACAAATGGAAAGCTAAGATGGGAGAAGGGAAGTTCCTATATTTCAGTCTCTGACAAAGAACTGGAAAATTAGAAGAACAGATTGCATGAAGTCTCTACAAGATGATGTAACGAAATTAGAATATCACTTCGTTGCATAACTTTAGAGGTATGTAATCTTCCTTATCATGATGGGATATGAGATGTCTGTGTTTTTCTTGATCATTTTGAAAAAAAACTTCCAAAATAACAAAGGTTCCAAGCGTTGGATGTAGCCTTGAGATCTATACCTTCTAGATGGTGGGGTACTCATAAATAAAATATCAGAGGTTGGAAAGAATATTGCAGGTTGATGAAGATCAAATTTGGCTACGTAAAAACCACAATCGAAGTAAAATATGATGGAAAAGAGGATCCTCAGGAGCATATGCCTTGTTTGACTTTGTCTTAAAGAGAAGATCCAGAGCGAGAATGGGTACACATATTTTTCACACATTGGACCTAATAAATATGAAATGGTATCTTGAAATAGGCACGTTCCATGGAATGGAAAGCTGGACAGATTTGGTTGAAGGGTTCCTCCTGACATTTAATTTTGAGGATTGTTGTCAATGTATTGATGAAGCCCTTATGGATGTAAGATTAGGGATTTTTAGGATTACCACTGAGCCAACTTAGACACATCCCGATTTGGTCACACAGTTGTAGCACACACTAGAATGTTATAATGTGAAAACAGAAGAGGAGGTTGAGGATCCGCACAATATTGGTATCCTAGAGTTAGAAGGAAATCGTAAAGTTGCATGAACATAGCTTGAAATACTTGACATAATTCAGCCCATGTAGGTAAAGAAGGTGAATATTGTAATATAAGAAGAACCAAATTTTTTGTTGATTGGAGATTATTGATATAAAGACACAGTTAACAAAGTTGGAGAGTTTTTGTATGAGTATCAAGATATCTTCCCTACGAAGTTTTCTGAACTGAAGGGGATAGTAGTATACCTCTTAGTTATGATGATTACTCTCAAGCCATATGTGAATCCGGTAAAACAAAGACCATATAGATTGAACCCAAAATACAAATAAAAAGTACAGGAATAAATAGATAAGATGATCAAGGCAAGGATCATCAAACTGGTCAAAGAATCTGAATTCGTAAGTCCTCTGGTAGTTCAGGAAAAGAAGAAAAAGGGTGAAATGAAAATATGTGTGGACCTGAGTAAATTAAATGATGCATGTGTACATCACCCTTTTCCCACACCATTCATCGATGAAGTGTTGGACAGTGTAGGATGAAAGGAGGCTTACTCTTTCACACATTAGGGGAATTTTTGGGTCTAAAATGGGCCTCCTATGGAAATTATAAAATAATAGTGGAAATAATAAAATAAGATTTGGTGACATCATCAAATTTTAGAGGAAAAAAAGAAAAACTACTTTTTCAACTCGTATTTTAAACTTATCTCCCAAAATTTTTACTCAAATTTTGAGTTGGAGTACTCGTTGGATGCAAAATTTAATTCCTCATCCAAGGAGTACCCATGTGCAGACTTTCGATGGACCCTGCTACACGAAAAATGAGAAATAGATGAAAAATGTGATTGCAATCACGTTTTTTCATGTATTTCTCATTTTTTGCATAGCAGGGTCCATCAAAACTATGCAACATGGGTACTCCCTCGATGAGGAATTAAATTTTGCATCCAACGAGCAGTCTCGCATGAAATTTGAGTAAAAAATTTTGGAGATAAGTTGAAAATACGATTTGAAGAAGTAGTTTTATTTTTTATTAATTTTTAATCCTTTTACCCTTTTACTTAAAAATTGGTGAATCACCCCCCATGGTTGACATCATCATCTTGAATCCTATTGGTTCTTATAAAGTTTATTTTGGTTGTAAATTTTTCTTAAGAGGCCCATTTTAGACCTCAAAATTCCACTAATGGATGGTTTTTCAGGTTGCCACCAAATTTGAATTGTGTCAGAAGATTTCCATAAGACCACTTTTGCTACATAGTGGGGGTGTTACCAGTACATCATGTTGCCTTTTGGGTTGAAGAATGCTCCAACGTCCATATTTTCTAGATTGTATTTGTAACTTTCAAGGAGTATATAAAAAATAAATTGGAGGTTTACTTTGATGATTGGAGTATTTATCGGTTGCTGAAGATGCATGTTTCAATATTGAGATTGATGTTGGATACTTGTACACAGTATCAGATATCATTGAATTTGAAGAAGTGCATATTTTGTGTACCTTTTAGTACACTATCAGGGCATGTGTTTTTTAGGCAGTTATTGATGGTAGAGCCCACGAAAATAGTTTCTATTGTGAACCTAGAGTCACCTAAGACAATGAAACAACTACATAGAACACTGGGACATACTAACTACTACAAGAAGTTTATAAAGGCATATGTGTAGATCACTACACCGCTGGAGAAGCTATTAAAGAAGGATGTTACTTTTTGCTGGGATGAAGAATACCAAAACAGCCTCTAAATACTAAAGGAGAAGATGGTAATTGTGTTGATTCTATTTTTCCTTGTCTGGAATAACGAATTTTGTGTATATATTTATGCCTCTTGCATAGCATTGGGTGTAGTATTGATGTAGCTAGGAGAAGGAGATTTTGATCACCCCATAGCTTTTTCAAGCAGAAAACTATCCAAGGTGGAGAAGAACTATTCTACGACATAAAGAGAGAGGTTGGCTATGGTTTATGCATTGCAGAGGTGTAGGCACTATTTTTTTGGAGCGTAGTTTAATACATTCACTGATCACTCTGCGTTGAAGTATTTGGTGAATAATCCTATTTTAGCAGGAAATATTTGTCGATGGTTTTTTATTATTTCAGGAGTATGAATTTGATGTTATATTCAAACCAGGGAGATTGAATGCTAGACCTAATAATTTGTCATAGATAGAAACAGGAGAAGAACCCATGAGCATTGAAGAGAACCTACCTGATGCGTAGCTGTTTGCAATCAGGGTTGAAAATGATCACTTCGTGGATATTATTAATATTTTGGCCACATGAATTGAACCTACGTACACTATGGTTCAAAATAAGGAGTTGGTAATCAAGGAAATTCCTTTTTCATTGAGTATAGGACATCTGTATTAAATGGGACCAGATGAAATACTATGTAGATATGTATCTAAGCATGAAAGGCAAGATAGTTTGGGAGAAGCTCATGGAGGAGTTGCAGAAGGCCATTATGCAGGGAAGGCCACTACAAAAAATATTTTGAGAGCTATATTATGGTGGCCCCATAGTGCATAAGGATGGAAAGGAGTATTTTAGATCTCGTGATGCATGCCAAAGAATAAGAAGACTGTCTAGAAGGGATGAATTTTCCTTGAATCCACAAGTGACGTTGAAGGCATTTGATAAGTGGGTAATTGAATTTTTTGGAACTATAAATCCACCAAGAAAAAAGAATGGAGCAAGGTATATCATCAATAAAGCATATTGTTTGACGAGGTGGGCCAAGGAAAAGCCGGTGAAGGATTGCACCGCAGATACTGTTGTGAATTTTATAATTGAGTAGATTCTATCCAGATTTTGGTTTTCAAAGATCTCGATGAGTGACAGGGCTTAAAATTTCCTGGATAAGGCTATTGAGGCATTGACTGAATAATTTCAAGTGTCCCATTATAAGAGTACACCATATCATCCACAGGTGAATTGGACTGTTGAGGCTTTTAACAAGATTTTCAAGAATGCACTCACCAAATTATGCAATATGAACATAAATGATAGGGATCTGAGAATTCTAGTAGTGCTATGGGCATACTGGACAACATGCAAGAAGCTGACATGATAAACACCTTTTAAATTAGTCTATGGAGAAGAAGTAGTAATGCCTATTGAATATATTGTGCTTAATTTAAGAATTGAAACATTTATAGAAATTGTTACACCAAATTTTGGTCATCTAACCTGTTACTATTAGATGGACCAAAGTACACCATGTAAGACCAATTTTACCCAAGTAAAATTGCTTTCACTATGAAAAAGAACTTAGTAATCCATAATTTATTAAGTTTTTTATGGTCTACACACGAAACCCCATGATGAAATATTGAATAAATCCACATTTGTCTGATTTTCCTGGAGGAATAATTAGTTAAACAACATTTTAATTAATATTTCTAGTCATATTTTACCCAAAACAAGAAAATTAATTAGATAAATCATTATTTATCTTATTATTTTCTAGGAATAATTATTTAAACCGTATTTAAATAATATTCCTTATTAAATTTGACTAAATCATTTATAAATAATTGAATAAATCACTATTTATTTAATTATTAATCATCCACACCCTTAAAATAATAAATAAATCATTTATTTATTTATTATTTACAAATAAAGGGATTTGACCAGATTTTTATTCATTTTCCCTCCAACAAATATAAAAAAATATTCCATAAAAGTTGGATCTAGATTTGGTTAATAATATTTTAATTATGCACCAATATCTAGACTAACTCAATATTTTGTTATAAATTGAAGGGTTTTCCATTCACTCACTACCTTTTGTTGCCTTAAGATCACTCGAGATCTATACTTTTGGTCTGACTTTGATCCTCCATCATTGTCATATTTTGCTACCATTTTTTCTTGTGAGCTCCCTTTGAGTTCCATTTTTTTCTGGGTTTTCTACACCATCAAGAGAGAGAGATCTTAGATTTGAAGTTCTGAGGAATTACAAGAACCCATCGCATTGACGGGGACTGGTAACATCTTTCTATGTTCTCTTCTCAGGTGTCAAAGAATACAAAATTTCTTTAAAAAAAATATTCTTGTCTTGTCTATTGGATACATGCAGAAAATCTTGCGTTTATTTACCGCTTAATGTCTTTTACTGCATAGATCTAGATTTTGTAGCATTTAACTTGGTCAACTAACTATATATCTAAAGAAATTGGCAGCCATATTTGATGTTAGGGTTGTCTGTTATGCACAACTAAAGTGAGTTTTTTTTGTACACTTGTGATTAGAATTCATCCTAACAACTGGAGACTCAAAAAGGGTTTACGGTTATGACCTATGTCGTTTTTCAGATCCCTGCATGACCAAATGCTTCAAACCCTAGGATTTTTCTTCAGCTTCTTGTTTTGCTTTTTGTTGATGTTGTTTTTAACCTATAAAACCCTAAAACAATAAAAATTCTAACTTTCGTGTCTTTCTGGACCTATTGCGCAGGTGGCAGGCATCAGCCGTAGCTAAGATGGCAATTTTTTCTGAAACCTACTCTCGAGAGTGAGAGAAGTGTAGGTTGCACTTTTTGGGCCTAAACCTACGACCTAGATGTCCAAGGTGTAGAAAACAGCCCCAGACTTGCGACCTCTGCAACAATCAGGTCAGAAACTGCGGCCTGAACTTTTTGCGCGATTTTTTCTGAGATTTTTCTGGGTTTGTCTGGGCCTCTGTTCAATGATGTCTGACCTCCATCTCCACCCAATTTTGGCATGTAATTTCTTTGTTTTACTCATTGAAGTGGGAACCTATCCCCCTAGGGCTTTAGTACCCTTCCACCTTTTTAGGAGGAGTTTAGCTAAAGTACGTCATCTGAAATTTCAGTGTGTTCAGCCATTTTTCAGATCTGATCCCTTACCTTCAGATCCTTTCAGATTGGTTATTCATCCATCCAAAACACCTCTTTTCAGTTTTGTTTGGGTCCTCCTCTAGGTTCCCCTCTATTTCCCTTCAAGTTGTAGCCTTTCGCCACCTCATTTGCAACACTTCCCTCTAGTTTTTTGTTGTTTTCTACACCTATTTGCAGCAGATTTGACCTTTAGATCATTGTCCCTCCCGACTTTAGATCCATTGGCTATTTTGGTGTGTTTTGACTAGATTTTTTCCCAGCCACAACTTGTTGAGAAGCCCGCCTCCTTGGGTTTAGATTGATGCATCTTTAGCTGTTTATTTCATGTTATATTCAGTTTACTTTACTGTTATCTGCAGATTTATTTACAATTATACATCACACTTTTTCTTTTTTCTCTACAAACGTCTGGGTTTAAAAATTAAAAAACACTTAACACACACACCTTAAGTGAAGAAGCGTCTGGTTAACACCACCAGGAAGATACTATAACATCATAATCAATTGATCCTGCAACTCTTTGCCCTTGTTTCAACATTGTAATCATTTGATCCTGCACCTCCTTACCCTTTTTGGTCTCTCTTCCTTTTGTGATATGTGTTTTTTTTTTCATCATTGCACCCCCAAGGCATTTATCTTGGAGACTTCTTGGCCTTCATCCTCAATTTATGTGAGGAAGACTTACTCCTCCACGTAGGATTCGAGTTAGTCCTCCACTGAGTCCTCTTCTGGTTCATTAGGTTCTCCTTTTGGTTCCATCTCTGGTTTAGGACCTAACGCTGGCGATAGCCCTGACCCTAATCCTAGGAATATTACTAGTGGGAATGCAACAGGAACTATCTCGGCTTCTCCCTTTCTCCAGTTTATCAATGACCCCATATACCATGACGCTAGTTGGCCTGCTATGCCAACCAAGCTCCCTTCTGACATCCCCAAGTTTGAAGGTCTTGCTAGAGAAGATCCTACAAACCATGTTCAATCTTTCCACATGTGGTGTTCGTCTAACTCCATCACCGATGACTCTGTCCATCTTCGGTTGTTCCAATGTACCCTTACTGGAGAATCTTCTAAGTGGTATGTTGACCAAGACTCCTCCTCTCATACTAGTTTTGAGACTCTTTCCCAGGCTTTTTTTTCTTACTTCTAACTTCCCCTTTGTTATGACACTGGTACCAAATTTTTGACCTCTTTCTGTCAATCGTCTGCGACTTGCCTATCTGATCATGTCCATGAATGGCATAGGAGAAAGAGCCTATGATGATCCCCTACCTTAGAAGACCATGTCTACATGGAGTGGTTCCTTAAATACCTTTTTCCTACTATTGGCAAAGATGTCGCATCTCATTTCCCTCAAACCGAAGAAACTTCTCTCCAAATTGCGTTAAAATATGACTTGGTCAATGCTTAGTCTCGTTATGTTTATACCATTTTACCTTATCTCCCTAGACCTGGTGGTGCCAATGCACTGGGGGCATCCCATGCTGCCGATGGTGTCGTTGGAGCCCTTTCTCATCCGTATACTCATCCTCCCATGGGTTATGGTTTTCCTCAGAGAGGGGCCAACTCCTCCAGCACTTTTCCTCCTCTCGGTAGCATGTATCCATGATACGAAATACCTACTCCTTTTGCCCAACCTATTTACCACAATGTTTCCCAACCTCCTTATTATCTGTATCTGTAGCTTGGTGCTCTAGCTCCTCCAGCATTAGCACCCCCACCTCCCTTGCCTTATCAAACCCCTCAACAGCAGCCACCGCCCACCCTAGGGGAAGGTGTATGCATAGCAGGGCGTGACTAATCCTCCTACTTCCAAAAAGAAGAGGAAAGGAATCCAAAATGAATCTGCCCCTGGTAATCCAGGACCTAATCCCCAAGGGAATTCACCTAACATTGCTAACCAGCAACAGGGCACTCATCCCAAGTAGGACAAGTTTGTTCGCATGAATAAGCCTTGCTCATGTTGCGGTGTCTCTGGTCATTACACACACGATTGTCCCATTTTACCATAGATGCGTCAAATGTGGGAGACTCAAGCAACATCACGAGGACAATAAGTATCCCCTTCGTTTCCTCCCAATACTGCACCTATCCAGCCGACTGTGTTTACCAATCCTTTCCGTCAACAAGGATTCATGGCTACCCAACCACCTGAAGGTCAGGTGGCTACTCAACCTCCTCCATCTGATACCTCCAATTACTAGATTCTCATGATGAACTCTGACCAACCCATTGTCGTTGAAGTCAACCTTTAGACTCGGTCCCGTCAGTACAATAAGCCTCCATCTATGTCTTCCCCCGAGCCCCCTTCTTCAGGTTCTACAGAGCCTATTTCCACAACCAATGGTCCTTTACAGATACCTTAGCCTAAGGCGGAGGTTCATACGAAGATCCCCAAGGGGCCATTACACCGAAATGCTACTTCTCAAAAAGATGCCCATTCGTATAGTATAGCAGATGATTTGGCGCAATCTCCTGCTGCCATATCAACGCTATAACTCCTCCAGTCGTGCCCTTCACAATGAAAATATCTCCTAACTACCATGGGCACTGTAGATCCTCCAGATGATCATTTGATCATATTTGATGTTGACCGGTCAGAACATCCTCCCCTTCCTTCTTCCATTGCCTTCCAAATCCCCATCAAGCTTCGGAATGACAACATCACCCATTATATCATTGATGAGGGGGCATCCACCTATGTTATGTCCGCTTTGGTTTGGAACAAACTCGGATCACCTGAGTTGGCCCCTTCCACTATCACCCTCCAAGCATGGGATGACCAATCTCCCCACCCCATTAGCCTGTTCCGCAATTGTCCTATTACTCTTGTGGGCAAGACTGTTTGCATTGACGTAAAATTCATTGATGCCCCCTTAGATTACAAAATTCTATTGGGTCATAACTACACTTATGAGATGTCTGTTATCCCATCTGCAGTTCACCGCAATATGTCCTTCCCTCATAACGGAAAGATAGTCACCATTGACCAGTTGACATATTATGAACCGAAGTATCAGACCTCGCCTAACTCCATCATCTATTTTGTGGCCAATAAGAAAATCGTCAAACCTTTTACCAGTTTCTCACCCAGAGTCTACAAAGTCTCCTCTTTGCTTGGTTCATTCCTTGGTCTTCCTCCTCCTTTCTCTGATCCTAGCTTGTTGAACATTTGCATTATGCAATCAGCTTGGGCTTCCCTCAAGCGGTCCACCTCGGCTAGTCAACAACACTACCCTCCGCAACCTGCTCCTAGCACTTTGACTCAGCCTTTAGGACCCCCTCCTCCAGGCCCTTCATCTGTAGCTCATATTCATCAGCCTCTCTACCCTCCTGGCATAGTTCCTCTTGGTCTTAACCATCTTGAAGTTGTCTCGCTTGGCCATTACCCCTCTCGTCAGATACTGTTCCTAGCTCCCCCTCCTAGATTGTTTTGGGTACATGTCATGGCTACCTTATCCCTTCCTAACCTGACCCTGGGGATCCCAGTCTGGTACATTGATCCCCAAGTCACTACCCCACCTAGTTAGCCTAAACCTTATCTTGCTTTGACCTCGGTTCAATCGGTCCCCATAACCTGTACCTCTGCTACCATGCCTTAGCCACCTCAACAAGAACCTCCTCTTATTGTAACAACTTCAGGTAAAGGGGGCAAAGCTCACAAGAAGGCATCTAAATACAAGGTTGCCCCGACAAAACCTGCTCCTCCTTAGCCTCAAAAGTGTACCCCCTTGTGTGCTTTGTGTTATGTTGTTGGTCATGCCCCCCATCATTGTCCCGAATTACCTCGTATCAAGCCCATGGTTAATGTTGCGTTCCCTGAGTCTGTGGTCCCTAAAGCCTCTGTTTCTTCCTCGAATATATACAAGAACCCTAAGCCTATTCACAGCAACCAACCTTGTGCTTTGTGTGATCTCCATGGTCATTATACCCATTGTTTTCCACGCCTCACGCGTTATCGTGCCTCTTTGGAGGTAGTTGGGAGTACGAGATTGAACAGAACTATCTTCCCTCTCCCATCCTTGCGCAGTATGCTTTGGGCCAGCTTGAGGATTTACCAGCTCCCATTGACATTCCCCATCTTGATGTCGAGATGATAGAGCCTGCGACCATCCTCTACCTATCATCATTTATGAGATCCATGGTGGAAGACCCCTCTCGGACTTCCCTTTCTATTTTTCCTAACCTCCCTTCAGCGATCACCTTGGGCTCAACATCAGTGGATCCCTCATCTACTCGTTTTTCTATCACCCTTTATGACGATGTGCATGTGAACCTCTCTTCTCATGATGATGAGTAAAGTAGCTTCGCCACGTCAGGTGGTCTTTCTTCCACCAGTCACCCCATATTCTATTACAATGATGAAATTATGGAAGTAGTCACCACCCCTGACTTTATCTATCCCCCTTACATCGAACCCATGCATTAGAACCACATACACCTTGTGGCCATTACATTGACACCCAATGTTTGGGTAAGGGGGCACCCATATTTGAGAGACTAGGAGAAGAAATTCTCCACAACTCTCCTAGTGTACCCTTATTATTCCCCATTTAGAAGAACCTCTAGAGTCCCATATCATTTCAGATCACCCTAGGGATGATACCCCTCATCATTCCTTCATCTTACATTGGAAACCTAGTCCCCTAGACATTGTTGTTGACCAACCTGTGGGTTTTCTAGGAGAGCACCAGTTTATTATCTCCAAATACTCTCTTTGGGATAGTCACACCATGTATGGCAACCCAGAAACTTAAGTCCATTTGCTTCATATATGAAATACCAAAAGAGATTGGTAATCCTCCATTCCCTTTCTCGAACTACATAACCATTGATCCGGATTTATGCAGGAACGCAACAGAATACAGATATAACCATAGATACAAAGATGCAGCGGAAATAATGCTTCATTTTATTAATAAAAGAATGACTGAAATAAGCTTACAAACATAATGGAAATAAGCTAGGGCGCTGGTAGCGTATCTCTGAGAAGAGATGTAGTGTACGCAGGCCTCTGAACTGTGTTACATTGAGGCTCGTGTGCAATGTCTGTACATAATGGAAATATATGAGCCAGGGTACGGGTAGCTCCGTATCCCCGAGAAGAGATGTGGTGGCTACGCCCCCCCGAACTATGTTACAGCGTACATGATGGAGATGGCGAGCTAGGGCACGGTAGCGCCTTATCTCGAGAAGAGATGTATCACCCAAATTTCCGAACCTGTATTACAATGGACATAATGGGGATGTGGCGAGCTAGGCACCGGTAGCGCTTATCTCCGAGAAGAGATGTATCAGTCCCGCACCCCCGAACCGTCTTACAATGAGGTTCGAGGGCCTATTTATTGTTGAGAAACAATGTAGAATCCGAAACGTCCAAAACCCTAACCGTAGGAGATGAAGCGCCAAAACTGTGGGTCCCGTTAGGGTAAATTGGTGGTTCAACTTCCCGGGGGCGTAACTTTGGCATCCGATCTCCGTTTGACGCGCTCAATAGCTCGTTAGAAAGATCTATCCGAGGAGTACAATTTTTGAACGAGCAACATGGGTCAATGGACCCATGTTGCTCTCCGTTTTCCCAAAAAACGTCATTTAGGGCCTCAAAACAGCTCCGGAAGTTTAAGACCCGAAAAACTGCTAAAAATAGTAAGTTGTGCCAAAACTTACAAACTGAAATAAATGATGGTGGGGGTTCAAATGGACTTGATGGGTGGCCACCAATATCCACCTGGATTATTAATGCCCCAAAATGGCTCCGGGTGTGCAGGACCCGAAAACCTGCTATAAATAGTAAGCTGTGATGAAGTTGAAAAACTGAAAGAATTGATGCTGCGGGTCCAAATGGAATAGGTGGGAGGCCATCGATATCCACCTGGATCATTCCTCCCTCCTTAGGAAGCAGTGGTCTCCATTGCGTTAAGTTCCTCCATGGGGGGGGGGGGGGGAAATTTTGCTGAACTTGGTGTTGGATTTAGATGTGCCACCGGTGGGCAGCCATCGAAGGATCTGAAAAAAAAAATTGTCCATCATCGCGTTCCTCTGTTTCTCGAGGGCATCCTCGAGCAAGATTTTGATAGGATCTCCTTCTCCCTCGTCTTTCTTTCCTTCCGCCATGGGGGTTCGTCGGGGTTGCGAGGTTGAACTCCTTATACCCTGGCCGCATTGGGGACATGAAGAGAAAAACAGAGAAAGAGCAGACCCGCTCTGATACCACTGATTCGGATTTTATGCAGGAACGCAACAGAATACAGATTTAACCATAGATACAGAGATGCAGCGGAAATAATGCTTCATTTTATTAATAAACGAATGACTGAAATAAGCTTACAAACATAATGGAAACAAGCTAGGGCGCTGGTAGCGTATCTCTAAGAAGAGATGTGGCGTACGCAGGCCTCTGAACTGTGTTACATTGAGGCTCGCAGGCCTATTATAGACATAATGGAAATAAAAGAGCTATGGTACTGGCAGCGTATCCCTGAGAAGAGATGTGGTGGCTACCAGCCCTTGAACTGTGTTACAATGCAGACATGATGGAGATGTGGCGAGCTAGGGCACTAGTAGCGCTTATCTCTGAGAAGAGATGTATTGGCTCCCAGCCCCCTGAACTGTATTACAATGTAGACATAATGGAGATGTGGCGAGCTAGGGCACTGGTAGCGCTTATCTCTGAGAAGAGATGTATCGGCTCCCAGCCCCCTGAACTGTCTTACAATGAGGTTCGAGGGCCTATTTATTGTTGAGAAACGATGTAGAATCCAAAACGTCCAAAACCCTAACCGTAGGAGATGAAGCGCCAAAACTGTGGGCCCCGTTTGGGTAAATTGGTGGTTCAACTTCGCAGGGACGTAACTTTGGCATCCGATCTCTGTTTGACGCGCTCCATAGCTCGTTAGAAAGATCTGTCCGAGGAGTACAATTTTTGAACGAGCAAGATGGTCTATAGACCCATGTTGCTCTCTGTTTTCCCAAAAAACGTCGTTTAGGGCCTCAAAACGGCTCCGAAAATTTAAGACCCGAAAAACTGCTAAAAATAGTAAGTTGTGCCGAAACTTACAAACTGAAATAACTGATGATGGGGGTTCGAATGGACTTGATGGGTGGCCACCAATATCCACCTAGATTATTAATGCCCCAAAACGTCTCCGGGTGTGCAGGACCCGAAAACCTACTATAAATAGTAAGATGTGCTGAAGCTGAAAAACTGAAAGAATTGATGCTGCGGGTCCAAATGGAATAGGTGGGAGGCCACCGATATCCACCTGGATCAACCATAATGAAAAAAAATGGCGCACCACATCATAAAATGTGTTTATATTTCCCCTTTATAAATACATTTTGGCATGACCGTAACATGTTTGGGGGCGCCCATGCCCCTCAACCATAAAAATCCCAGCTCTCGGCCAAAAACAACATTAAAACTCCCTTTCCCTGACGGGTCACACTTTTTAGGTCATTTCCTGGGACTGGTCATAGTTCTCTGGCCAGTACATGCTACCCAGGTCACAGAACAAACCCCAAAAAGTGCGACCTGGCCTCTTCATGAGCTCTATGTGCCTAAAATGAAATTTTAATCCCCTACAATGAAAGAGTAGGCTTAGGCCTCTTACCTGCAACTGACGGATCTCGATTCCAACGATCAATTTATCCACTACGATCGCCGCAAGATTTAGGGCCTTATGTTCTCTCTACGTTCACCAAAGCTACACTTGAAAATGAGTGAATTTGGAGGGAAAATGCCTTATTAAAATAGAAACCCCATATTTTTCTATTGCCCGTTGCGGCCAAACCGTAGCTCAGTTTCACAAGCCGTCCATACCATTAGAAAGCTCTTATTGAGCTCTAAAATGGGTATATGTTAGTTTTTTGTGATTTGATACTTCACCAGGACATATTTTTCCATGAAGGGTCACTTCACCACTCCTCATAATCTAATTTCTTCACTTGCAACACTCGTACTTGGGGTACCACTTTGCCTCTATACATGTCCATGTTCATGTTGAATTTCGTCATGAGTAACCATCTTGTACTCATGTTTTTATGGTACCCACTGGACCTTTTCTGTGTCACAGCATCATCGAGTCACCCTTGTTTAGAGCATCCAAGTTGAATCATCATCACATCCATGGATTCTATCTTGAGTCCCTTTGTATCCCGCTATAGTCCTCCATCCGTCATTGATTATTTCCTCTCTCTTGACAAACATTATGGCCTTTAGTCCTACTATCCTCTGTCCCTTTTGATATTGTGTTAGTTGTTGCCAGGTCATCCATGCCCTTTATGCTCTAACAAGTGAAGTCATCAGGCTGCTACTCAATACCCCTCATTCAATTATCATCCCTGGTGTTAGTCTATTAGTCGCTCTACTATTTTCTCTAGTGCCTTAACTGAGTACCCCTTATTGCCTCACCTATGGCAGACCTCCTTTTGTCGACATCAGTTCATTCATTCCAGAAGACAGTTCTAGAGGGTAGTGTACCTTGGTTCCAGCTTCCACTCTTGTTCAGTGCCTCAGATCAAGAAAAGGGACTCCTTATTTCCATTTGACTTGAATTTTTCTCATTTCCAACTCCTTACCGCATGATTGAGATTCGTATACTTGATGGTTTAGTGATGCAATAGATCTCACCGGTGATTTCCAGGTGTGTGTGAGATGTTTTAGAACTCATGAGGGGGTGGCCCTTCAGGTAGCTCCCCAAATGCCCAGATGACGTCTTCATTACAACCTTCGATGTAGCTCCAAAGATTTGATGGTTTCGGCCTTAGCCAATTGCAATGCCTTTTAGTTTGCATGTATCATTTAGATTTTCAGAGCCCTTTCCTGTTTACAGGGCCTCTTTAGTTGTACTTATATCTCATGTACTTGGATATTATTGTATAAGTCCTGGTTGTTATCCCAGGCATAGTATGTATGTGGGATCCATTATCATGTTTTTATCTAGCTCATGTTCATGCTAGCATGTACTATATAGTTCAGTCCCTTGTTTACTGGATGCATTATTCTTTGTACTTTGCCTCGACGGGCATAGGTATGCCTTCCCCGCCTCTTGTAGCATAGGTAATCACTCATAAAAGATACTTGTTGCACCTGTAAGTCTTGCCTCCTCAGGGTCTTGTCCTCTAGCACTTTGGTCTACCTTATATTTCTCTCTCTCCGACTTCCCCTTCGGTGTCCAGTGATTGAGTTCTTACAACGTACTTCAGTCATACGATTAGCTCCTAACACTCGCACGCTGGGGGGTAATCTATTACACCAATTTTTGGTCATCTAAATTGTTACTATTAGATGGACCAAAGTACACCATGTGAGACCAATTTTACCCTAAGTAAAATTTCTTTCACTATGAAAAATAACTTAGTAATCCACAATTTATTAAGTTCTTTATGGTCTAAACAGGAAACCCCATGAGGAGATACAGAATAAATCCACATTTGTTTGATTTTCCTCAAGGAATAATTAGTTAAATACCATTTTAATTAATATTCATGGTCATATTTAACCCAAAACAGGAAAATTAATTAGATAAATCATTTTTTTATCTTATTATTTTCTAGGAATAATTATTTAAACCTTATTTAAATAATATTCCTTGTTAAATTTGACTAAACCATTTATAAATAATTGAATAAATCACTATTTATTTAATTATTACTTAACCATATCCTTAAAATAATAAATAAATCATTTATTTATTTATTATTTACAAATAAAGGGATTTGACCAAATTCAAATTCTTTTTCCCTCCAACAAGTATAATAAAATATTCCATAAAATTTGGATCTAGATTTGGTTAATAATATTTTAATTATGCACCAATATCTAGACTAACTCAATATTTTGTTATAAATAGAAGGGTTTTTCCATTCACTCACTACCTTTTGTTTCTTAAAGATCACTCTGGATCTATACTTTTGGTCTAACTTTGATCCTCCATCATTGTTGTATTTTTCTACCATTTTTTCTTGTGAGCTCCATTTGAGTTCCATTTTTGTCTGGGTTTTCTACATGATCAAGAGAGAGAGTTCTTAGATCTGAAGTGCTGAGGACTTACAAGAACCCATCCCATTGAGGGGGACTAGTAACATCTCTCTATGTCCCTTCCCAGGTGTTAAAAAAAACAAAACTTCTTTAAAAAAAATATTCTTGTCTTGTCTATTGGATGCATGGAGCAAATCTTGCATTTATTTACTGCTTAATGTATTTTACTGCATAGATCTGGATTTTTTAGCATTTATCTTGGTCAACTAACTGCAGATCTAAAGAAATTGGTAGCCATCTTTGATGTTAGGGCTGTTTTTTATGCACAACTAAAGTGAGATTTTTTCGTACACTTGCGATTAGAATTCATTCTAACAGACATGGAAGACTGTGATACAATGGAAGAAAGGATGGATAAATTGCTCGGTTTTAAGGTAGACATATTTATTACATGTTATCAACAGCAAGTGGAAAAAGAAAGAGAAAAAGCCTAGCATGACAGACATATCAACCAGGAAACATTCAAGGAGGGAGACCTTGTACTATTGTATGATAGAAATCTTGCAAAGTTCCCAGGAAAGTTTCAAACACATTGGTTGGGGCCATATATCATCAAGCATGTCTCTGAGGGAGGCACAATTTAGCTCACAAAGTTGGATGGTTAGTTGATGCAACGACGAGTGAATGGTAGAAAACTGAAGATATACAGGGGTGACTCTATACCTAGAAATTCAAATTGACTATATGAATGGAGGAAATTCTTATTGTGACATATATTTGAAAGGGGGCACAGGACTATAAACTACTATGCCGAAGATGAACTTTGACGAAGATGGATTACTTCATGGAACTCAGGCGGATGTAAAACTCTAAGGGAACTATGACGAGGGAAAAATTATTGTGACGTAAGAGAGGATCCGTCAAAGTCCACTAGAAATATGACAGTTGGAAGTGAAAATTGATTTGATAGGGATGTTTCTATTAAAAGGAGCGGGGGAAACACATTTATTAGGCACAGCTAGGAACATATGCCACCAAATCCACATTAATTAGCTAAATTTGAAGACAATCATAGCATCTAAAATTCAAATTTGTTATAAATATCACATCCCAATCCACATTTTTCCACTTTGATTCCTGAGAATTAGAATTTTGACATTGTGCCTAACATTGAGCAGAATGGTTCGTTGTATGTCTGTGAAGAAATAGGAAGCAATTTCTAGAGAATTGATCATAAGTGAACTAGAAGGAACCATGATACCCACAACACCAACTGTCATAGGTCTGAGATCGCCATGGAAATAATCGATTGGATGAGAAGTAGCACAACCAAAGAAAAATAAGGACAAAAGACGATTTGTGTCCCCTAGTGTCAGAAAATCCCCAAGATAGAAAGTCACTAAGGAATAAAGGTCTAAGCAATGGTTAGACAAGAAGAAGAAGCCTATGGATGTCCTAGAGAGTGACAAAGAGGAAATTGCAGCATACATTCTGGAGGATGTGGTAGCAAAAAAAGAAGAGCTTATTTCTAGGCTATAGCCATATGTAGCACCCAGGAAGCTGACTCCCGAGTGAAAAGTCAATGAAGGACCTAGATGCTATGAAATGCATTGTATTCACACCACTATTTCCTAATGATGTGCCATTTGAGGGAAAACCATTGGAAAAAGTAAAACACCTAAGGATGGAGGTCTGGGACTTTAATGATAGGAGAAAATAACCTCAGATTGGGCCCAGTAGATACCTGAAGTTGAATCATTACCTAGAAAACAATGTCACTAGATTGGAGCCACATAGGTGGGTTACAGAAATCTAGTAAGGATGGTTGCTCAACATGTTGTATGCTCCACATTGTGGGAAAAGTAATATCAATACCATAAGTTTCCAACAAATTTTTTCTTTGGTGCATGATGGGTGCCTCTGTCTGGGAGAGAGGATACCCATAGATGCTATTCTGATCAGGAGGATCACAGTGCTACCCTACCAAGGGAAGAACATCACCGAGGATTTTGTGGGGAAGAGTCAAGAAATGACAATCACTAAGGAAATGAAGAAACAGTTCGGCATAGTGAAGAAGTCGAGGAGCTATGATATTAGTTCCATCGATGATCCAGTTGTGCACTTTATCGTGCACATCCTTTCTGGAAAGTTCATTTGAAAATATCCTGCAAAGGAAGCACCAGCACCTATGGTTTCTTTGGCTATGTAGTGCAGTGAAGGGGTGCAATATACAAGGTTGGTTACTTGTGCAAAGAATTTCCTGATGATTGTCTCAAAGCACAAGATGAAGGGAAATAATTCCACTATGCATGGTTGCCCCTGCTCATTCAATTAATTGCATGGAAGGAGCTAGAAGAGTGACAATTCCCTATTGTGGACCCGAACGTTTTCGAATATGTGAGGTACAACTTGCTCTGGTTTTCTAAGGACCTAAAGTGCGCGATGTAGAATAAAAAATTCTGGTTATTAATGGAGATGGATCTCCACACGCTAGTGAGTTAGTGTCCCAGGATGCCACTGAACTTGTTCGAAGATTATTGCGAAGTAGAATATTTCAAGGCCGACTTTCACAGAGTATATTTCAAGGCATGAAAGGATGTAGATGAAGTATGGTACCCCTTTCCATACCTGGTTACTAAATTTGACATTGTGCAAGTCACAAAGACCTGACCACTAGATTGGTTGGCTCCATCCACTAAAGACACTGAAAAATCATGCAAGGACTAGTGGGAAAAACACCACAACAGAGAAGGCAACACATAGAGATACACAAGGAGGAAAAGACATAGAGAAAGAAACAATGAAGGAGATAGAAAATGACAATGAAGAACTACATGCATAGATCAAGAGTAAGGAGGCCAAGACCCTTTTACTGATACATAAGAGGTTTATTCACCATTTATTGTGAAGAGAAGGGTACCAAAAAAACCAGGTGCACGAAAAAAGCATAAGGCCGACCGATCAATAGGCGTGAAGCCAATGAGCCTCACTAATGGGGACATTGATGATATTGGTTATAAGGTGTGGAATATCACCGAAGATACATGGAGTAGGATAGAAGATTAGTACAAAGCAATATCGATAGAGGTGCAACATGGAATGCATGAACTTAAGGTGCTGGTGCAGACTGCGCGATCGTAGGAGAAACCAACTAAACAAGCGAGCCAACACAAACGATCTAGCAAGCGCAGAAAGAGCGCTCACTAGTTATCATTTATGATGTTAATGTTTTGTATGTACCTAGAGGAGCACTGCAGTTTGAAGGTGTCGAATATCGAGAGAAAGAAAATAAATGGGACAACATTAACTTGAATCTTGTAGCGGTGTCTATTCATACACTACATGAGTTCCACCAGGGTGGCACATATGAATTGAAGGTGCGAGAACAACGTGCCTTCCAGATAACCGAAGACATGAGAAAATGGAATGAAAATACCATGTCAGAAATGGATCAGATCATCAAGGAGAGGGATGAACAACGACAACAACATAGAAATCTGAAGGATGTTATAGGCCAAACTTGTAGCAAGCTTCTAGATATCTAGGTCTGTGCAAAAGAAGCCTTAGCAAAGAAGGTTGTGAAGCTTGCCCTCAAAATTAAGGAGAACAAGAACAACATTTACAAAATCTAGTTTGAGTATCAAATGCAGATCACTGAGTTTCATATGAGGTCGCAACCAGGCACACCATTAGAGGTCGGGGAGCAGCGGGAAGTAGATATTAAAACATCCTTGAAAGGAATTTCCATCACAGTCAAGGACTATGGAAAGTTGTTATAAGACAACATGGAAATTTGGCCCTTGCTACAAGAGGATCCTAACATTCAAAAGATTGAAAAATAAGTGCTATAGAGGCATAAGCAGTTGGATGATAGCGAGACCATTGCAAATACTTTAGCACCCGCAGAGTGTTTCGCTCGAATTATAGAAGGGAAAGCTCTGTAGAGCCAGATCAAGGATCTATATAAGAAAGAAAAATCGATTACAACAAGGACTCAAATGTTTTAGGATGAAACCATTCAATTGTCCCAGAAATTTGATGTGAAATTGAAAGAGATGCACAAGAAGTAGAAATATGTTCTTAAGAAGGTCGACATGCCAACATCAGAGAAGCTACTAGAGGAGGTGTGCCAAGAAGACAAGTTGTTTGCAGAAATGATTTAGCCTTTGAGTACAACCTACACAAACATCGAAGAGAAGGTTCAGGGTACACCAGCTGAGTGACTTAGGAGGAGTCACATGTGAGTGTTGGGGTCCTTTTCAGAATCGCCCTACTTGGTCCAATTTTGGTCAAAACACTCTGCAACTCAAGGAGCAGAGTGTGCAGTCTACCGAGGATAAATGAACTACATGGAGTTTAGGGGCTTCGGGGTAGGTCAAAGCCCCTATTTTTGTAAAGGAATTGGGTTTATTTTGTTAGTTTTGAGTCTGTCCATGGTATATGGACCAGGGTTTTTGTAATATGTAAAGTCTATGTAAGAATATATCATATTGAGTCAAATTAATGAATAAGTTGTATGTCATGATCGAATCAAGGTTGTAATTGTCTTATCTTTCTATGTTTTGGGCCTAAGGGAAGGCTCTAAAACTGAGTGCGTGAAGGCCTTAAAGATTCTGCAGTTGTGTGTGCATACCACCTGCAACTCTGTGCGTGGGTCAAAGAAGTATTGTACTGAAGAAGACATATCATTAATAATGAAACAAGTTTTAATCATATCTATGTATATCTATGTAATTTTCTTATTATCTACACTTGAATATTTTTATGCATCGTGAAGTATTTTATGTTGTTTACATGCATTATACTATGTTGAATATTGCATAAGATTGATAAAGGCGCAATGTGAAATAGTATTAAGAGATGAATAGGTAATAGACTGTGAAAGTACATAACTTCCTCCACGTAGTCCATAAAGGCATAAGAGAGAAACTTAGCAGTGGATCCATGTCCTATTATCCCACTGGATGTAGAAACTTGGTTCTGACATCCCCCAATATTTCCTTGGGTGAGACTGCAATCTGCACTATAGGTCATTGCTGAGAGGGATGGTAATGGAGGGTTTTTTTGGCTGGGCAACAACTACAAACTTGGATCGAGACCCCTTTGAGCCAACAATCTATACGAGGATAGTCCTAGAACAGAAAAAACAAATAAGTTCTTGAGTGGGAGATCTAAATATAGAGGGAGATCTACTTCTCGAGGAAAACCTGTAAAGGTGTGTTGGAAATGTGTAAAGGAAGGGAAATCCAAAAATTATCGTAGATCTAAATCTCCTGAGAAAGGAAATGGATCTGATTATTCTCCTTCCGCAGAGGTGAAAACCACACCAGATGAAGGTGGGGATGTGTACTTGGCTTCTTCTCTAAATACACAAGTATATCATGAGGCATGGTTGATTGAATCACACACATCCTTTCACTTCACTCCCCATAGGGAGTGGTTTTGTGAGTATGAGAAGTATGATGGTCGTGATCTGTTCTTAGGGGATGAAAGGAAGGCAAGAATCGTCATGCGCGAAAAATTCAAGTTTAAGTTGCAAGGTGGAAGGATTAAAACACTTCCTAGTATTCTACATATTCTTGCAATGGCTAGGAATTTGATTTTTGTAAGGAAGATGGATGATGGAGGTGTAAAAAAAGTGTTCAAGAAATATACCTACAAGATGGTTCTAGGAGTACTGGTATTGATGCGGGGACTTCATATTGGAACTTTGTATAAGATTTTGGGTAACAATGTTATTGATGGGTGCAATAGTTCTTTGGTTCTTGAAAGTGGAGTAGAAATCCTACTTGTCTCTGGACAAAATACCATGCTATGGCATCAAAATATTGGAGATATTGGAGAGAAGGGCCTTCGAATATTGCATGGTAATTGTATGGTAGAATGAATTTCTAATTTCTCTCTTAGTTTCGATTTCTATGAACATTTTATATGGGAAGCAGAATCAGGTGAGTTTCCCTTCTCGTGATAAGAGGGTGAGCAATATGTTAGAGCTTGGACATGTGTCAGTCCCATCACTAGGTAAGTTTGTGTACTATGTGTCATTTATAGATGACTTCTCAAGGAATACATGAATATATTTCCTGAGGAATAGATCTAATGTCTTTGACAAATTTAAAGAATTTAAGGTTGTGGTGGAAAAATACACATACAAAAATATAAAAGTGTTTAGGACAGATAATTGTGGAGTGTTCTGTAAGAAGGAATTTAAATATTCCTATAAGAAGTGTGGTATAGCACGACAAAAAACTACTCTATACACACCTCAAAAAAACAAATTTGCAGAAATAATGAATAAGATGTTGATGGAAAAGGAAATAAGCATGCTTAGTGGTATCAGGTTATGACAAGAATTCCATGAAGAGGTAGTGGAGAATTCATGGAACCTGGTTAACAGATCACCTTCATCATTGTTGGAGGATGAGACTCTGCAGGAAACCTCTCTTTCATATTTGAGTATATTTGGCTATGATGCATATGTACATGTTCTAGAGGAGAAAATAACAAAGTTTGATATTAAATCTAAAAGGTGGATCTTTATTGGGTATAAGAATGGTTTAAAAGGTTATAATCTTTGGAACCCAGAAATAAGGAAGGTTGTGTACAAAAAATATGTGATGTTTAGAGAGGTGAAATATGTTGTTAACCATGAATTTCTACCAAAGGAACCTGAAAGGATATAGTTTCACCTAAATGAGGAAGAATTATACTCTACAACAAAAAAATATTCATAAGAGGAAGAGCCACAAACTTCTACTGTGAGAAGATAAGTGTGATAAAGAAGGCAACCAAAAATCTATAGTCCATCTGTTTTCTATTCAAATTTTGATTTATCTATCACCGCTGATGATCCTAGAACTGTCAAGGAGGAACTAGATTCAGACGATGGAAAACTATGGAAGGAGTCCATGGTTGATGAAATCACATCCTTGCACAAAAATGAGGTATGGGATCTAGTGGATTTTCCAGCTCAAAGGAATACCATTGGGAGAAAATGGGTGTTTAAGAAGAATATGAACGAAGAAGGCAATGTGGAGAAATAAAAAGTTGAGTTAGTATCAAAAGATTATTATGACGTGCTAGGAATTGATTTCGGTGATATGTTTTCTTTTGTTGCAAAGGTAACTTCTATTTGATTAATTTTATATGTTGATGTTACATTTTATTCTAGTAGAGCAGATGGATGTGAAAAAAACATTTCTTCACGGGGATCTAGAAGATGAGATATACATTAAGAAACGTTAGGCCTTTGTAGTGAAGGGTAATAAAGAACTGGTATGTAGGTTAAAAAAGTCTCTATGTGGGTTAAAACAACCACCAAGGATTTGGTATCAAAAATTTGATACATAATATACGGGGACTTGGCTTCACCAGAAGTAAAGACAATAAATGTGTGTATTTTAAATTAATTTTTGTCTGTTATATTTATTTTTCCTTGTAAGTGGATGATATGTTGCTGGTTGGAGATGACAAAGAAATTATTCGGGATTGGAAGGCTGAATTTTTCTCTGAATTCAACATGAAGGATATTGGTCCTGCAAAATATATTTTGTGCATGGAAATTAAATGAGATAGGGAAAAGAGGAAGTACGGTTTAAACCAGAGGAAGCATGTCAAGACAATATTGTAGAGCTTCAATATGCAAGATAGTAAACTGGTGAAGGTTCCTATTCTTGTAGGTGTATATTTATTTTCTGAACAGTGTCTCAAGACACAAGAAGAAGAAGAGGATATGTTTTTTGTTCCATATGAAAGTGAAGTGGGTAACTTGATGTATGTAATGGCCTGTACTAGACTATAAATTGCACATCCAGTGGGATTACTGAGCATGTTTATTTCAAAACGAGTTAAGGAGCATTGGACAATAGTGGAGCGAGTTTTCATATTTTTGCATGGCATTAGTGATTATGGTTTGTGCTAACATGGAACAATAGCATTGGAAATAGTTTTGGACATCCGTGGCTTTGTTGATGTAGACTGGGATGGAGATTTGGATCAATGAATATCTACAAGTGGGTATGTGTTTCGCTTATTTGCAGGTACAGACATTTGGATGAGTAAAAGACAATTTGTAGTGGCTCTTTCAACTACAGTGGAATAATACATGGTAGTCACTCATGCAAGAAAGGTAGTATTTTTCACTACAAGGAAAAGACCCTCTAGCGGAGGTTATAAAGGAGGTTTTTAGTGTTATAAAATTGGCCAAAATTGTCAAAAAAACATTTTCTACAACATATGTTTATGGTTACGGATGTTTTGGCGGAGCTTTTAACATAAATTAAACACAACTAAAATAAAATGGGTAGCAAGAGGTTATTACGGATGTTTTTTCATCGGTGTGCTACTCTGGATTTAACGCACAAGTGTGTACATGAAGACAGTGCCACGGGGCTATCTCAGTCGAATGAACACACCGGGACGTTTATGTGTAAAATTGCACCAAGCATAGTGTTGGTCATACAATGCACGGGGCCATTCTAATTGGTCTTGGGATTTGTGTGGGACCCATAGGTTGTATCAATGCACCGGTGTGTATACCTTTATGATGCATCGATGCATCGTATCACAGAAAGACACTGAGATTTATAATTGGTATCAGTATTCATGCGGTGCCCATTGATCGTAAAAGTGCACTGGTGCTTATAGATACATAAACACCTTGGTACATAGTATCACACTAACGCACTGATATTTATAACTGGCATCGGTATTTGTGCGGTGCCCATAGATCGTACAATGAAACCAGTGCGTATAGACACATAAATGCACGGTCGACAACTAGTAACATGCACCAGCTTTCATTTTGTTTTTTTTAGAAACATCGACCTATGACAGTCCAATTATTGTGATTGTTTTAAATTAATTATTCATCAAAAGTCGACACATCTTATAACAATACTTATATTAATTACATTTTTATTAATGCATTTGAATGTGCTGTTTGGATTAATTTGTTATATCATATCAGAATTATTGTGGCTTTTTAAAATTCACTATTCATCAAAAGTCGAAACATAAATATCTTATAACAATATTCATATGAATTAATTTTTATTAGTGCATTTGAGAATGACAATGGAGAACGCAATATCAACAATGGACAATGCAATAGAATAAATTAAAACATATTTTATGATTATATATATGGTTATTTTCAGTAATGTTTTGTTCACGACGTTGATTGTTTTCTTCTTCTTCACCTTCCATCTACAAACATAAAAATAAATTGAAATGAGTGTATATACATTGGTGAGAATAATGAAAATTGCAATACTAAATAATATACATCAATGTAAATCGAAAAGAAAAATGACGTACCATAGCAAAAATTGACTCATAAACTGTACACATTCTTTCAAAACCATGTACCATGCCATCTTTCAAAATTTCATCTGTTGGCGCAGTTCCATACTTTGTTTCCTGCAAGTTTTATACCCCATAACAAATCATATATTTAATATAAAATATTTTTTTATTCTATTAATTATAGACAGAGCTAAGTAAAACAAGATCGATAGATTCTTACAAATTCCACAATTAAATTTTGATATGCCAACATATACTCACAACCCATATTTAACCCAATTTCAATCAATTCATCTGATAGTTCTTATTTGTATGTTAGCACCTGTTTGAATACATTCAATGATTATTTTTATAAAACAACCTAAAAAATACAAAAATGAAATCTAGTTAAGTTGTTATAAGGAAGTAACAATTACTCACAAACTTAGAGATCAACCCTTTTCTTCCTTTTCGTCCTGTTTTATGTGTTGAATGGCTTCCATTCTCTCTTTTTTTGTGTAAGAAAATTCTTGAAAATTAATATTTAATTCTAAATTGTTTATTTATTGTACCTAATGATTGAAAAAATCAATGATTACGTATTACATTTGAAGCACGTTGTTGTTGGGATGGCTCCTCCTGCGATGCAATTTTTTCCCTTTGTTTGACCATCTCCTTGTACACATTTTTGGACATTCCTACTAGCATATTTATGACATTAGCTCATTCATGTTTTGAGATATTTCTAATATCAACTCATTCATCTTTTGAGATTTTCATAATCTTGCTGAAAATGTAACATGACAATAAAATGTTTAATTTTTATATTGATATATGAAAAGTAAATATAGAAAAAGTGATATTTATAAATAATTCTAGACAAACATTTAAAGGAATATTACTTTTTCATTCCTACTTTTTTGTTGTTGTACGTTTTTGCTATTAAAAGTCTGACATGTCTCATTAACCAATTCTCTAGAAACTCTTCCGATAGTTTAGATAAAATTTTGTTCTTGGAATCATTGGATTGATTTTTCTATTGTAAATGGAAAGAACGTCTATACATTCGTTCCACTAGATCCCTCAAACTTTTGCAAAAGTTTTTCCCCCTTTTGTTAACTTCCAGCACCACTCCAGATGAGTTAAGGAGCAATTCATTTTCATTTGCATGTTCTATTTTTTTTTCTTTTCTTAGAACAACATTCCTTTTTTTGAGTTGTTGGTCCCTGTAGAACATTAAACAGATGTCAATTAGTAGACTTTTTGACACATTTTATCTAATAATTTTAAGTATATTATTAATGATAATTAAAAAAATAAACTCATATTGGATCAATAGTATTTTTTCATTCACCTAATTCATCCATTTGCAATTTTTCCATTAAAATTTTACACTGTTCTGGTCCTAGAGAAGAAATAATCATATCGAGCTTCATCATTTTCTGGCTCTGCATGATACACAGTAAACAATACATATTATTTAAACTTACATATAGTTCAAAAATAATATTTTTTTATAAAGAATTTACAAAGAACTTGCGTTTTTTTCTTTTCTTGATGTGTTATCATTATTTTTGTTACTTGATATCTTGTCAGTCATTTCTTTATGATTTTGAAACATGTACCATATCATTCATTAATATATTTATAAATAAATTCTCAACTTTTCAGGTACAAAATAAATCTCAAGACACCGGTGCGCCTTTCATGAGGTATGCACCACAGTCGGTGCGTGGGGATACTAAAAACACACCACAAAATAGTATAATAGACCATATGGTGTATTGGGTATTATAAACACACCGCAAAAACAGTGTAATAGACCATACGGTGTGTGGCGTATTATAAACGCACCGCAAAAAAAGTTTGATACACCGTACGGTGCTATCCTCGTTAAATGGAGCACCGGTGCCCTATTTCAGATATGGCGCATGGATTTAGAAAAATTGTTTTCAATTTTTTATTACACATTACTTGCGCAGTGCACTGTATAATACAACACACCAGTGCGGTAGGGTATGCAGGGCGCACCGATAAAGAAAAATCCATTTTTTCCAAAAATTCACGCAATGGCCGAATGGATTGGGATCCAACTATGCAAGTCATCCCATGGGTTGTACATTAATATAAAATGAAAAATCCTATTTCTGAAGTCATAGAAGTAGGGAGAAGAAAGGGCAAAAACAAAAAAATGAAGGGTTTTGAGTAAAAATGGATAAAACTGCAGAAAAAGTAAAAAAATGCAGAAAAAAAAGTAAAAAAAATTAATCATATTTGATCACGAGAGGGTTTGAAATTCTATGATACAGGGTTTCAATCACTAGAGGTTTGGTTTCTGATCGTCTGAATACTTTTTTTCGAACGTATTTCGCTGCTCCACAGTGCCCTCGTGCTCTCTTGCTCAATGTCTGTCTCCTACAAATATCTAGCTGAATATTTGAGCAAAAATAGTGAAATAATGAAAAGTGTTTAGTATCTAAAGAATTATTTTATGAGAATAGATTTTTGAAAATATTTTTCCGCCCATTTTTCAAATTGCTTCTTTTTTTCACTTAAAGAAAATAGAGTTCTGTTTTTTTTTTGCGTTTATTCGTGACTGGTGTGGAAGAGTTGTGAAGCACCAATGCGTCTTCATAATACAACGCACCGGTGCATGTTATGATGATAAGCACACCAGACTGTATAAAGTTCTTTTTTTTGTATGTAAGATCATAATAAAATAATGACAATTCTAAAGTACATGAATTTATTTTCATTATTTTCTAAACTTTATTATGTTACAAAAATTCATATTATTCTAGATTTGTTATTTTAAAATTATTTGCAAATTTACAAATTTAAATATTTTAATAAAATCATTTCACATTAATAAAATTAAAATTTTCACATTAATAGAATTACAATTTTACACATATATTACATACAATTACAATTACAATCACAATTACAATTTTACATTAATTTCACATACATGAATTACGATTAGAATTACAATTATAATTTTACATAGAATTACATTTACATTTACAATTACAGTTTTACAAATATTTTACATACAATTCAATTAAAATTACAATTACAAATACAATTACAATTTTACAATTTTTCATCTATACAATTACAATCATTTCACAATAAATTAAATATTACAATCACAATTAAAATTTTACATTAATTATTTTACATACAATCACAGTTAAAATTACAATTAGTACAAATACGAATACAATTTTACAATTTTACATACAATTAAAGTTTAAATTTCAATTACAATCACGACATAATATTTAATAAATATCATGTTGATTTAATATTAAATTAATTAATAAACATCATCACGATCATGATAACCATCATACAAACATCATATTCGACTAAAAAACACATTCAAACATCAAATTAACATTATATATTAACATCATCACAACACAAACATCAAACATACATCTCATGTCAAATAACTCATGCGATCACATACACACAACTATATGCAAGCTCAACATTAAATGAACATATCTAACATGACCTAACAATATGTGCCACATCATGATGATCACCAACATGTAAATTTAGTACAACTGCAACATGAACATAAAATACATGGATCATATATATATATATATATATATATATAACTTAATAATGTTAAAAATATACAAGTGTAGTATAAATGTTATGGATCAGCTAGTGTTAGTATAACAACATCAATAGTAGTACAAGTGGAGGCCTGCTCAGTAAAGGGTGCAGCCTCGACGGTCAATGGTCGAGCCTGCTCATGATCATGATCACTAGTACTCCTGGATGCATCAGCTGGTGGTAGTACAAAATCAATATAATTAGTAGTAGTGGAGGCCTGCTTAGTCAATAGTACAGCCTTGGCGATCGATGGTCCAGCCTACTGATGAACATGACTAGTACTGATGGATGTTGTAGCCTGTTGACTGTACGTGGCCGATGGTCCAGCCTCATCTCCATGATGGCTGCTAGATGCTGCTAGTGGAGCCTCATGATCATTAGGTGTGGAGTAAGGTGAACGATCATGAGATGATGAGTCGCTACTTGCGGGTTGTCCATCATGTGCCGCGGCTCAACTACGCCTATAGCTACGGAAAGTCCTCCTCAGTCATGTAAGAGCTGTCGTAGCTCCTATGACATGCCGCATCAGGTTGTACATGTCATGCGGCATGCCTCCATCCATAGCATCCTATCATCGGCCTCTATGTCTTTGTAATGAACGGGCCTAATGCCCGCCTCAACAATAAATGTACTGAGTTGGTTGCCCAATTCCATCCTATATCTAGTCTCAGGTTGACCGCACCTAGCGAAGGCGGTACCAATGTACCAGCAAGAGCATGTCTCTCAGCTGCACCAGCCTCATCCTGATCCTGATCATCCTCGGCATCGTCCATTTCCTGCTCGTCATCAAGATCCACACCTAGATCATGTGGTGGATCCAGCATCTCCTCACCATCAGAAGAGCTAATGTCTACAAAATATATACAAGTACACAACAATAATTAGACAATTTCGTTACACAAGTTAATAAAAACAAGTTAAAGAACATGTTAGAATAAATATAAATAAAATAGTAATATTACCTCTATCATCTGGTGGCTCATCATCTGTGAAGAGGATATTGGGACACCCTCGCCAATCTAATCCAGCATAAGGACATGGTACCATAATGAAGGGATGCAGCCTGTCAACACTGGCTAGTAAGTCCAGTGCATCATGCAATATCCTGGTTGGAAACATACTGTCTCCCCTCTTGGAAATTATATGCCCCCACATGTGCATTCGGGCCTCGAACATCGGCCTACGAGGCTATCGAACAAAACTAGGTCTCATATATGGAAACCTCTAAAAAAATAAACAAAGAAACTCTGAAGCAAAAGGGAAGTTGACCCTCCCTTGTGCATGAGCATGAAATGTATATAAGGCCATACAAAATTGCCACAAAAAATGGCATACCACCTCACAAGTCATGGCTGTTGTACTAAAGAATCAACATAATATAAAAGTGAGCAACTAATGCGTTGCCTGTCACTAGTGCGGTGCAAAATGGTTGAAATGAAAACTGAGAGGCACTACACCTCCTGTCTACCAAATGCATCTATACGTAACTGAGCTCCAGGTACCTAAAACTCTGAAGGAGACAATACATGTGCTTCAATGTATCTCTGGAAGTAAGATAACTAACTCCTTGCTACACAATCAGCTGGCATGTTTGGGAATGAGGGAAAATCCAACCCTCTCCTCGATAGTCCTATAATAAAATAAATATCCTCCTCAGTGGGTGTGTACCACTTGTCAGGACCAACCTGGAAAGCCTGTCGGTGGGCATTCCAGTTGTGGATAAGATATCTCAAAAATGCACTATCCACCTTTAGGGAATTATCCTCTTGATCAGGAGATCATGTCCAAGTGAAGAAAATTCTAAAAAATTGAAGTGCTAAGAAATGGTTGCAATTTGAATGAATGGAAATTCCTCATTACTACGATTCTAGTGCCATGAACAGGTCTCAAAAATGAGGCCATATGTGAAAGTTATCGAGGTTTGAATTCGTCCAGTGACCTCCAAAATATGACTTTTTCACTAATTGATTTTTTCAAAATTTTCAAAAAAAATTATTATTTGAAAAGTAAATTTTATTTATGTTTATGGGCCTATCAGTGGGTGCCATGTGGCCTACCTGGAGGTTTCCATGTGGTCCCAGGCCATTGGTTGAAAATGCTTGATGAGAAATTTTTGTGGTCATGGGAGTCGAACCCTCGACCTGACTACATGGACAGGGCCGACCTGACCAACATGTTGTGGACACATGTTCTACACAGTTGTGTGGGTGTGAATACCTATTCAGGTCGTCGGTGTTTGATTCGAGCAGAGGAATTGTGGGCCAGGCCCTCAAGGGCCAGCCCCGTAGCAATGAGACCTGGGTTCAAAAACCACAGGCTAAGCTTTGTTGAATGACAAAGATGGGAAGCGGGCTAGCCCCAGTACTAAGCCCTGACCTCATGTGGCTTATAGCAGAGACTAGGGGCTATCATCGATGGTTACGGTGGTGGTTAATGCCACCTAATTTGACCACTCCAATGACGTTTAATGCGGTAGTCTTCAACCTTATCCGCCCACCTAAACCGTCCGACTATTCTGCATGCGAATGTGCCGAAATAGATAGTTAAATTAAAGGTCACCCCCAATTTTAGAGTGTGGTTCCACCAGTCTTGGAGAATCTGCCTTTTTAGTGGAGTTAACTAGAGTTCTCCCACTTTTGGTGGGGTTTTTGGGGGACATTGGGCATTTTTGTTGCATAAGTCATAACTCTCTCAATTATCAACCAAACAAGATGAAATTTTAGTCAATTTTGGGTCTCTTGGAACTTCTGGAGAGTTTGGAATAGGTTTTAGAGAGAACATAGGTGATATATAACAAATTTTTCTTCAGGGAAGAGGAAGGATCCATTAGGGCCATCATGGAGGAGGCACTGTTTTGGCTTGTATTTCACTGTTTAAGGTGAAAAAAAAGCCATTTCTAGCTATTTTCTATCTTTTGAAGTCAAATTTACTATTTGTTTTTCCTGTTTAGACATATTTTTCACTATGTAACCATTTTGAGAAAATAATAGAGCAAGGACATGCCATTGGGGAGCCTTGGAGTAGCAGATGTAGCCCAGGAGTGGTGAGTTGCCTCAACATTTTGCTGTATTATGTTATGGTGAATTTTACTTGCTATGTATTTCTACTGTGATATGATAAACAGTAAATTTAAATAACAAATCCTCACACATAAAACTCAAAAACATTACCAAAACTACTTTGTTTAACCTGCAAGTCATGGAGAACACTTTGCACACTAAATTACATGGAAATGGATACTTTGCATAGCATTACAAATAGTTCTATTTTCAGATTAGTTTGTATCAAAGCTAGAGTTTTACTCTGCATTTGTTCTTGTGCAAATATGTAGATGACTGTTTGCAAGCTTTGATGCTTACTAGGCTTAAACTCAAGAGAGGGGAAGGAAAATTGGTTAGAGCACAAAGTAATCTCAACCAAGGAGGGCGAGAGAGCCATTAAATCCACCTTTTATGTCACCTCCAAAAGTCATAGAAGAATCCTCAAGCATGTCTTCAGGATAAGGAGAAGTTCCTGAAGACAGTGATCCCAAAGAAGAAGAACAGGTGTTCCGAAAGATTTTATTGAACATGACGGAGATGGTGAGGATACTCTACCAAGAAAGGAATGATAGGCTTGTAGGAGAAGGGTATAAACATAAAAAATAAGGAGAGGGTTCTTCAAGAGGGAAGAAAAGTGATGAAAATTCAAAGAAATGACACGGAGGAAATGGCGATCCACCATCCCCATCTTCATCCTCTTCCTCTACATCGTCATCCTCTACTTTGGTGAATTAATATTACAAGTCTAAAACCACTGGTAAAATTTCATTTTTAAAGCTTGATGTTAAATTTGAGTTGCCTACGTTTAATGGAGAAGTCAATGCAGAGAAACTTGACAATTGGATAACACAGCTGGAGGTTTACTTGAGGATATAGAACCTTCATGATGACAACACCAAGATACCGTTAGCCTCTTCGAGAATGGACAGAGCAGCATTGGTATGGTGCGAAGCCAAGACCAAAAATGAAATTAAAAAAACATGGTAAGATCACTTTATCATGGGTTGAATTTATTACTGCAATTAAAAAGAAATTTTGTGTATTAGCTCATTTACAAAATGCTATCATGAATTGGCAAAACTTCAGACAACTTAAGGCACAAATTTACAAGACTAGACCTAAGAGTTTAGGAGAAGAGCACTCTTATTAGGGGTAGATTTACAAATTCATGATAATTTATTGAAATATATAGGTGGTTTTCACAGCTACCTTAGACATACTATCCTTATGTTCAATCCTACTAGTCTAGACAAGGTTTGTGTACAAGCCACACATTTAGAGACTAGAGGGAAAAATACTTTTGATTAGGGTAGAAACAAGCCTTTTAAGGGGAAAAACAAAGATAAAACCTCTAAGGGAAAAGGAAAAAATAATGCATCTGTCAAAAAAAAGGGTGAGAAAGTGATATGTAAACATTATTCAAGAGAAGGCCATGAAGAGAAATTTTTTTGGAAACTTCATCTTGAAAAAAGAATTCAGTTTAACAAAAACAAAGGAAAGAAGAAAATTGTAGCTACTACAACTACACAACAAGGCTTAGGTGATTATTCGGGTGATGAAACCAAAATTACAGCCATGGGTTTGAATAGTATGAAGGGAAAGGAAACTGAAACTAAGCCAAGCACTAGTACATCAAACTGTCATGTACAAGCTCCAAATGAGGAAGAAAGAATTGAATTGTTTCATGTGAGGGTAATTTCAAAACATACAAAAATTGACACACTGTTTGATAGTGGGTCACAAGAAAATCTCATATTATAAGACTTGGTCAAACATCTTAAACTTGAGACCATTCCACATCCAAAGCCATATCCACTTGGATGGATATGCAAGGAGGAAAACTTACAAGTCTCAAGAAAGGGCATATTGCGTTTTGCAATTACTGCACACTTTATTGACACAGTTGAACTTGATGTAGTGCCACTTGATATATCAGGAATTTTTTTGGGAAGTCCTTACTTATTTGATAGGAAAGCGATCTTCCATCACCATGAAAATAAGTATCATATTTTCAATGATGGCAAGGAGTTTATTGTTAGAGCACATCGGAAGAAGACAAATATACCGATGGTAAATGCGGGACAAGTAAAAAGGCTAGTGAATTCTAGTAAGAGTTTTGTACTTCTTATGGTTAAGAATAAGGTTGATGTGAATCATGAGTCATTTTAAAATTGTGATTCCAAGTTAAAATAAGATTTATATGATTTTTTTGATGCACATCATGAGATTTTTCAGGAACAGGTTTTCCTCCTAAAAGGGAGATTCAACATGAAATACAGTTGCAACAAGATTGTCCTCTTCCTAACATAGGCATGTACCACATGTCTATCATGGAGAATGCTAAAATAAAGAGGCAAATTAAGGACTTGTTGGACAAAGGTTTCATAAGACCAAGCACTTCGCCATGTGGGTCACCAATAGTGTTGATTCCGAAGAAAGATGGAACTGGGCGTATGTGTGTTGACTTCAGGGCATTGAACAAAATAATGGTAAAGAATCGTTACCCACTCCCAAGGATAGATTATTTGTTAGATCAGCTGAAAGATGCTAAATATTTCACTAAGTTAGACTTATGTAGTGGATATCATCAAGTTAGAATTGCAGAAAGTGACATTTGGAAGACAACTTTTAAAACCAAACAGGGACTCTTTGAGTGGCTTGTTATGCCATTTGGTTTATGCAATGCACCTGAAACTTTCATGCGGGTAATGGATGATGGCTTACGTCCTTTTATTTATGATTTTGTTATTGTCTACTTAGATGACATGTTAATTTTCAGCAAGACTATAGAAGAGCATGTCATGCATGTTAAGAAAGTACTTGATGTTTTGAAGAAAAATTAGTTATTTCTTAAAATGTCAAAGTGTGAATTTGGAAAGACTTATTTGGTCTATTTGGGACACATAGTAGGAGGAGGTGATTTTAGAATTGATCCTTATAAGGTAGAAGCCATTGTGAATTGGCCTACTCCCAAATCCATTATAGAGGTAAGAATTTTTTTGGGTGCAACTCAGTATTGGAGGAAGTTTATTTCTAACTTCTCTACCATAGCAGCTCCTATGCATGTAGTGACAAACGTGAAGCGTGCTTTCCAATGGGGAGGCAAGAAAAAGAAAGCTTTCAAGTCTTTGAAAGAGAAGATAATTTCAGCTCCATTCCTTGCATTACCATACTTGAGACAACCATTCGAGATTCAGATCGATGCTAGTGATTACGCTATGGGTGCAGTTCTCGTACAACATGGTAAGCCTATCGCATTTCATTCTGAGACATTTAATGGTGCTATTGTGAACTACATATGATAAGGAGTTGTATGCATTGGTACAAAGCGTCAAAAAATGGAAACACTATTTGATGGGCAAAGAGACAGTTGTTCATACTGACCATTAGCCTTTACACTACTTGCAATCGTAAAGTAAATTACAGCAGTCACGGCATTTCAGATGGATGAGTTTCCTACAACGATTTCACTTGGTAATAAGGTACAAGAAAGGTATTTTCAATAAAGTTTTTGATATGCTTTGAAGGCCTATTATTAGTGCTACTACTCTACTTAAGAATGATTCTATTGTACATGAGAGTTACATAGAACAGTATGCATCAGATGTTGATTTTAAGGATGTGTATGCTAGCTTGAGTGAAGGGAATTATTTTGAGGAGAATGATTATCACTTGCATAGTAATTTGTTGTTTCATATGGGAAAGTTATGTATACCACAGGGAGAGAGACTAAATGTCATGAGAGAAGCTCATTCTTCTCTTATTGTTGGACATTTTAGGGTAAGAAAAACGGTGGCACATTTATAGAGGTATTGTTATTGGCCTCGCAAGGTAGATAGTGTTTCACGTTTCATTAGAGGTTGTTCATTATGTGCTACAAGCAAGCCTACGAATAGGAATCTTGGTTTATATATGCCATTTCGGTACCTTCTAAACCATGGGAAAGTATTTTTATGGATTTTGTTGGAGGTCTACCATTGTCTAGAAAGCATCATGATTATCTTAATGTAGTAGTTGATAGATTCAACAAGATGTGTATTCTTATGCCATGTAAGAAATCTATAACTACTGAAAAAACTGGTGATTTATATTTTCAACATGTATGGGTTCATTATGGCTTGCCTACTTCTATTGTTAGTGACAGGGATTCCAGATTTGTTGGGAATTTTTGGTCCAATTTATGGAAGATGATGGACACCAAGTCGAAGAAGAGTATTGTTTTCCATCCAGAAATATATGGCCAAACAGAGGTAGTGAACAAAACCATTATACATCTATTAAGAGGTTATTTCAGCAAGCATCCCAAGCTTTAGGATGAGCACTTGCATTACATTCAACATGCTTACAACCGAGCCAAGCATTGTTCTACAAATACTTCACCTTTTGAAGCTTTTTTTGGGTATTTCCTAAGTCACCTTTAGATTTAATTATTGAGAAGGATGTTTCCATTGATGGGCATAGTGACATTGACAAAGCTCGCATGTTCATTGAAATAATTCAGCTCATACATTAGCAGGTTCATGGACAACTTGAAAAAAGTCAAGGCAAGTACAAGGAGAGGCATGAAAAACACAGAGTTGATCATAAGTTTCAAGAAGGAGATGAGGTATGGCTACATATTAGTAAGGAAAGAATGCAAGAAGAAGGTAAAAATTTGAAGCCTATTCATTATGGTACATTCAAGATTCTTAAACAAGTTGGAAATAATGCTTTTCAACTAGATTTTCCTTCATATATGCAAATGTATTCCGTTGTGAATGTGGAAAATTTACGTTTGTATGAACCTTCTTTAATTTTTGATCATGAAAGTGACATTCAGCTGCCATCCATAGAGGATTTCTCACCAAAATATTTGGATGAGTTCAAAGAGGATGCTATCCTTGACAAGAGGACATGCACTTCGAAGAGGGGAAGTGTCAATTATCTTCAGATTGGTCTTAAAGGCAACAAACCGAGTAAGGAAAAATGGATGGAGGTGGAAAAGGTGAGGGATTTGTACCCTCATCTTTTGAACAGGTAATTGAAGGCTTTTTTGGTCCAAAAGCTTCCCAACTGGGAGGTGTGATCAGGAGATCATGTCCAAGTGAAGAAAATGCTCAAACATGGAAGTGCTTAGAAATGATTGCAATTTAAATTACTAGAAAGGCCTCGTCATTGCAATTCTGAAACCGTGAACGGTTCTCAAAACCGAGGTCATATGTGAAAGTTATTGAGGTTTGAATTCGTCAAGTGACCTCCAAAACAAGACTTTTTGACTAATTGATTTGTGACTTTTAAAAAAAAAAATTATTATTAGCAAAGTAATTTTTATTAATGTTTATGGGCCTATTAGTGGGTGCCATGTGGATTTCCTGGAGGCTACCATGTGGCCCCAGGCCATTGGTTGAAAAGGCTTGATGAGAAATTTTTGTGGTCATGGGAGTCAAACCCTCGACCCGACTACACGGGCTGGGCTGACCTGACCAACACACTGTGGGCACATGTTTTACATAGTCAGGCGGGTGTGAACGCCTATTCGAGTTTTCAGCCTTTGATTCGGGCAAAGAAATTGCAGGCCAACCCCTCAAGGGCTGACCCCATAGCAATGACACCCGGATTTAAATACCATAGGCTAAGCTTTTTCGAATGGCGGAGATGGGAAGGGGGCTAGCCCTAGTACTAAGCCCCGACCTCATGTGGTTTCTGGAAGAGACTAGGGGCTACGACCGATGATTACGGTGGCGGTTAATGCCACCTAATGTGACCACTCCAATGACATTTAATGTGGCAGTCTTCAACCTTATCCGCCCACCTAAACCGTCCAACTATTCTGCATGTGAACGCGAAGAAACTAACAATTAAATTAAATGTCACCCCCAATTTTAGAGCGTGGTTCCACTATTCTTGGAGAATCCGCCTTTTTAGTGAAGTTAACTGGAGTTCTCCCAGTTTTGGTGGTGTTTTTGGGGGACATTGGGCATTTTTGTTGCAGAAGTCATAAATCTCAATTTTCGACCAAACAAGATGAAACTTTAGTCAATTTTTGGTCTCTTGGACCTTCTAGAGAGTTTGGAATAGGTTTCAAAGAGAACAGAGGTGATCTATAGTAGCTTTTGCTTTAGGGAAGAGGAAGGAGCCATCAGGGCCATCATGGAGGAGGCATTGTTTTGGGTTGTAATTCACTGTTTAAGGTAAAACAAAAGCCATTTCTAGCTATTTTATATCTTTTGAAGTCAATTTTACTATTTTTTTTGCCTGTTTAGGCATATTTTTCACCGTGTAACCATTTTGAGCAAATAATAGAGCAAGGATATTCCATTGGGGAGCCTTGGACCGATAGATGTAGCCCAAGAGGGGTGAACTACCTCAACATTTTTTTGTGTTATGTTATGGTGAGTTTTACTTGCTGTTTATTTCTGATGTGATATGATAAACAATAAATTTAAATAACAAATCCTCACACATAAAACTCAGAAACATTACCAAAACTACTTTGTTCAACCTGTAATTCATGGAGAACACTTTGCACACTAAATTACATGGAAATGGATACTTTGCATAGCGTTAAAAATAGTTCCATTTTCAGATCACCTCCTCATACAACTTGAGGAGGCCTACCTGCATAAGGAACCCCTGGGTATCTTCTGTAATAAGGCGAGGGTATGCATCTCTCTCTCTCTCTCTCTCTCTCTGGCCTCCCATTGGCGAATCATGTCATACTATTCTGCATGTTGTTGTTGTTGTTCCTCCTCTTCTCTCTGAATCATTGACATATTAAATAATTTTTTTTAAAAAAATAGACATGTATTTAGGAATATACATATATATTGTTTTTTTGAAAAAAAAATAGACCAGTCGATGTGCCACAAAAACAATCATGCACTTGATCCGGTGTGGCTTAAGTTTGTAGCGCACTGGTGGCGGTGCCCCTAATGAAATACAATTCACCAGCCTCAGTGCATATGTCTTTTTTTCAAGCACCGTTGACTATATCTAAGGTTAGAATAATGGTGCGCTGACTGAAATATATGCCTCGGAGCATATAGGCATTTCAACGCACTGACTTCATGAAAATTACATAGTCGATGGTGCAGCATTTTACATGGCCGCACTGTTGACCCACTTAGAATGCCGAATGCGGTGCACTGACATACACCAGAGAAGATAATTCTGTCAACACACCGCATTGTGATTCCCATGGTCAACGATGTGCCTAGATAAATGAGCGCACCACATTTTATTTTATTTTAAATTTAAAATTATGAGGTGCGCCTTTCGGTACCACCCCAGAAATGGTGTGGATACCGTTAGCACCAGTGGCAGTGCGGTTTTTAAATTTTATAGGCAGCATCGCTATCCGGTGCGAGCCGAATGGCTCAGGCACACCGCATGACAATTATTTTTTTTTCTTTTTTAATGGTTATTTTTAAGGTTATTTCAAATTCTAATCCAGTAAAAGGCTTAATTATGGAAAAATTAGAGAAATTCCTGTACATTTCATCGTCAAGGAGGTATATTGGCTATAAAAATTTCAAAAGAAAATTTGCCCACTGTTTTTCAAAATGCAAGGTGGAGATTGGTGGCCAATGCAAAGCAGCAGTGCATGCAATGGGTGCAATGAGAGCACCGATGTCAGGGTGGCTCAGAGAAGGAGAAATGGCACCAGTGCTTGAGAGTTCTGGAGCACTGAGGAAAGTGAAAAATGCAGTTTTTTGGCCGTAATTTTTTTTTTATTTAACCCTGTTCTAGTGCACGGGGTTTTATAAGCACACCGGTATGCTTACTTACAACCGCACCAGGCGGTGTCAGATTTGGTGCGTTGTTTATGATGCACTGGGGTGGTTCCCTAACACTGCACCGGGATGTTTCAGTTTTAGCGCATTATTTTGATGATGCATTGAGGCGAAATATTTGTAAAGCACCGGTGCGGAATAGTCTTAAAGCACCGGTTTTTTGGCCTTATTTTTTTTTTTTTATTTAATGCTCTTCTGGTGCCTGATTTTTATAGGCGCACCGATGCTCTTGGATAAGAATGCATCGACACGTTTCTGATTTAGCGCGGTGTTTTATGATGCACCGACGTGGAAGAGTAGTCAAGCACTGGTGTGTTACCATAATAGGATGCCTCGGGTAGGTGTGTACGTCGCGCATGCTGTCCGGTGTGCCAATGTTTTGTGCAAACCGGTGCATTCTATGGTAGAGTGCACCGGTAATTGAGAGCTCACGAGGACTGGAAAAATGAAAAATCCGTGTTTTTTGCGGTAATTTTTTTTTATTTAACCCTTTACTGGTGCGAATGTTTTATAGGCGCATCGGTTCTATTTCTTACGAATGCACTGGTTGGTTTGTGTTTTGGCATGTTGTTTTATGATGCACCGGTTATGTTTCTTTCTACCGCACTGGGTGGTTTTGGTTTTGGCACGGTGTTTTATAATGCACCGGCGTGGAAGAGTTGTAACACACTGATGCTATAGAATAATACGACGCATCGGGTAGGTCTGTACGGAGTGCACAGTGTCCAGTGTGTCAATTTTTTTGTGTGCATTGGTCCTTTCGTGATTCCATAGCACTGGGGTGACGTTTAATGATAAGCGCACCGAGCGGAAAACATCTGTAAAACCCTCTGCTCGCCAACCTCCTCTAGTAACCTCCATTAGAAACGGATCTATGTGGTATTTTTTTGTGGGGTTCCTCAAAAACATCTACTAGAGGGTCTTTTCCTTGTAGTGTTGGTTGCAGAGAATGTGTTCAAGTATGGGGTTTTTGCAGCGAGCTATAAGGATATGCTATGATAGAAAAAGTTATTTTTTCTTGGCTAAGAATCCTACTTATCATTCAAAGACAAAGCACATTGATGTTTAGTATCACTTTGTGAGAAAAATGGTTGAGGAGAAAAAGGTGTTGCTGGTAAAGGCAGACACTTTAAAGAATGTTGCAGATGCATTGATGAAGTCTGCAAACACTATGAATTTATATGGGTTTAGCACATGGTTTTGGGCATGATGGTTTTTCTTCCATGGTATTTTTTAGATATGGTCAAGGGAACTACGATTATGTTATAATCCACGGTTAATGGAGTGCGTTTTATGAATGCTTCGACATGTATATATATGTATTGTAACATTGAAAGGAACATAATGAAAAATCAATCTCGTAGTCCTGATTTTCAGATCGAAGGGAAAATGTCTGTGTATATTTGTTTTCTGTTTTATGCTCTCGCTATTGTTTATTTTATGTTTTAAGAGTTTGTTTGTAGATAATTTCTGCCCAGGGTTAAAACCTACAGTCATCTCTTCACACAATTGTCTCATGGTGTTTCCCAATTATTGAATTTCATCATATATTGATACTCATAGCTCCTTCAAGTGAGAATAAACAGAAGAACATATTTTTTTCTCGGCTTAGGGATGATCAAATAGTTCTCTTGAAGCAACTAGATTCCTACATCAAGAAATGTCTATTCACTTTTGTAACTAATTAAAAGGTCAACTTTGTTACCGCAACTCTCTTTATATTTCTTCTGGTGTTAGTCACAATTACCCTCTTTGTTTTAATGGAAGCATGATGAACCAAGTCATTAGGAAAATATTTTATGTTATGAATTTAGCTTTTAATTGTAATGGAAATAAATTGCAAAGACAGAAATTTCAACTCTATGAAAGTGAATAAAATGACATTAAATGAAATACTAATCTAGAAAAGCATTGGAGAATTAATCTAGAAAAACATTGAAAATTTAATCTAGGAAATCTTGTAAAATTAGTCTATGAAAGCATGGAATATTAATCTATGGAAGCATGTAAACCTAATCTATTAAAACATGTGAATTTATAATATATATAACTGAGTAAATTTAATGTGCGAAATCGTGTAAATTTAATTTAGAAACCATTTGAAATCTATTTCTATGAAAGAAATCATTCTTAGTCTATGAAAGCAAGCAAATCTAATTACAAATGAAAATGCTTTAGAATTTAAATATTTTTGCATTTTTATATTTCTTAAGAATTTGATTTAAATATGGAAAAGAATGAACTGAGAATTATAAACTTGATATAAAGTATCTATAAAAGGTAAATAAATCAAATCCTAAACTAAGTGATCACTGAAATGTAATTTATTTCTTAACTAAAATGATTGAAGAATTGTTAGGAAATTGTGATGAATTTATAAGCTAGATTGATTTAGGCTTAGAATGAGTTATCTCTTAGGCTTCGACATTTGACCTAGTTTTCCTAGAAATATCGTTTGAATTTTACTGGGCAAAAATTGCTACTAATCTAGATCGTCATCTTCAATCAAGTATTAAAGGCTCACACTTGAAACACTAAGCAAATTTCTACTGCTAATATGCAAAATAAACTAATTTAAAACATAAGAAAACTAATATAAGTTCCATATATTATAGAACTACATGAATTATAAAATAACATCTTACATAAAAACAATAATATAAAACTATACACTAAATAACACAAGAACTTATCAAATGTTTTTTATTCCATCATAGTTTGGAATTGTGCTCCAAGAGTTCTTCCCCTTGAATGGAGAAGACACTTCTATTTATAAAAAAAATAAGATAACTAACAAAGAAATGTGAATCCACAAATATCTCATGTGGTTACAACCATGTGTTATCATCTAGAAAGTAACATATCTACATATTCTCTCACAAATATCTAAAATATTTGATAAGTAATATTATCAAAATTTCCATGATTCTTGTCCATTAAATGTGCTTTAATGATTATCTCAAATCTTCTCGAAGTATTAAAGGGTTGAAAACGAAATTCGAATTTGAGACTTAGAAGCTAAATATGACATTGCTTGGGTCTTCAAATATGTCTACACACATTACAAAACTCATCCAAATTTTATATATAACTAAATACATGTCATTTTTCTATTGTTTAACCATAAATCCACTCAAAATGCTAAAATAAGTTCTTTGGAAAAGAATAATTCGAAAACCATATATAAGAAAAAAAATGGTCTTAATGTAAGGTTATAGGATAGTGAAATATGGTTAAAAGTGAATGAAAAGAAGATGAAAAAGAAGACATTTTGAGGACCCAACATTTCCCCCCAACTGTAGATGTTCCATGTCCCCATGCAACTTTGCATTGATTCACATGGACTAAAGTCATCTCACTTTCTATAGCCTTTTTTGTTCCCCCTTTTTTAGCCTTGAGGTTTTTTGACTTGAGATATTTTTCTAGGACTTGCATCTCTTACAAAGTCTTCTTCAATTGTTTCCTTTTCAAAATATCTTGATATTGTGGAGTCTTCTTTGAAAGATACCTAAGTGGAAGTTCTTGTGTGGGAACCATAACTATTTGAAGCGTTGGTTCTTATGTGGCAACACTTTCTTTTTCTCTTCTTCATAATGCAACTAAGAATACTTGAAAATGCATTGAAAATGAAGAATCATTCATATACATATCAACCAATATTTGCTCATAATATGAATTATTTCAAACATATTCATCTTTGAATCGAAGATAAATAAAATTCAGTTGGGAGAAACATGTTGGTCTAAAATATATGAGGTTATGGAATATGGAATGGAAAAATAGTAATGAATATCCCCCCCCCCGCCCGCCCCAAGTGAAAGGTGTTTTCTATCTTTGAAAAATCGAGAAAAGAATGTCACATGGGAGATTTTCCTACTACATGTACTTTTTTTTTTGCTAAATTGTGCTAATTCTATTATATAAACATAAAGTTACAAAACTGCCACGGTTTAGCTGTGGGAGCCTGAAACTGGGCTTGAAGTCCAAGCTCTATCTAGATGACGAACTGCCCATAGTGGGAAACCAGTTCCTTTAAAAGTAGTTACACCGCCCTTTAGATGGGAAACCGGTGAAAAGTCTATTACATTCAGCATGAAAGAACTACAGAAAGACAGAACTAGCATGCAGCTGTTGCTGCTATAGACAACAAAAAAAGCAGAGTTTCTTGCAAAAAAGTCAAGTGCAGATACCATACTGATCCTAGACATAGCAGAGTCAATGCATTTGGGTTGGAGCAGGCGGCTCCTCCTCAATGCGACAGCCGTATTGTTCCTCAAGATCTTCATCAGCGCTCTGAGCTCCGTCTCTTCCTGAAAGGTCCGCTTCCACCTGCATGTGAATATGGTCCAGAGAGGGAGAAACAGTAACAAGGGGTTCGCTTGGACCAGCAGTGGGAATGGCAGTAGGGTTGGGGATGGGGTCGAGAGGAGAGGGCGTAGGTTCAGACACCGGAGGAGAAAAAATGGTGGATTCTTCACGTAGGGTTATAGTTATATAGGCAGTGATAGTAGGGCGATTGAAGGCACTGTCGAAACGAAGCTCGGCTCTTTGCGAGGTTTGCCTCAGAATGTGGCTGCCGGAGTGATGAGGGACAGAGAAAGTAGGGCTCGAGGGTGCGACCAGAGGAGGAGCAGAGGGATGGTTGCCATGAATGTGGCCAGGAGGGGCATTGTGGTCCTGAGCAGGCCGCCTTTCAGATTGCTCAATGAAGGGATCTTCGCCAGAGCTGATGGAAGGTCGATCACTCGCAAACCTGCCCCGAGAGGCGCCGCGACGGCAAGTCATACGCTGCCTAAGCCTAGGAATGGTATTCTTCTCAGAGTGAACAGGCAACGAACAGGATGGCGCGACTAGAATAGGGGCTAAACCACCGTGAACGCTGGGAGAGACCTGCGAATTGGAATTGGAAAGACAAAAATTGTTATGTGAATAATGATATCCAGGGATAGTTTCCAGGCAGCTGAGCAGCGAGCATCAGCGACCAGTGATTGTGCGTGCGCAGGGCGTAGCACATCCCTCAGGGAAAATACTGCGAAAGGGCTGCAAGGATCGACTGACATGGCCAGAGTGAACCGGAGAGCGCAAGCTAGCATCCATATGGTGTCGACTGTTCGGACCAAGGAGGAGAAGGTGACGGTGCGGAGGAGTTATTGCCCGGAGCAAATGTGTATTGATGACCATATTAATGGCGCCATGGGGGGCCATGTGGCCACCCCATGCGAAGTGCCTTGGGAGTTAGCCAGGGACATGTTTCTCGTCGTAACCATTAGGCATCCACATCCGGAGCAACTACATGTACTTTATCATTCAAAGAATTATTTATTAAATATTAGAAAGAAACATATCTTCACCAACCTAAAAATTCCATAACCTATGTATTTGGGAGACCTTCCTTGTTATTGTTGATCATGGAATGTGAAGTGAAAGAATTAGATCTCCTTCTTCCTTTCTCTTGGCTGAATGTGTTGAAGTAGAGTAACCTGTAAGATCTGACAATAAGGAGAAATTGTTGTATTCTCATTGTTGTTAATGAAGAGTATTTCCATTTATATATGCATGATCCAAGGCACTTAAAAGAATATCTAATATTGGTCTCAGAAAAAGTGTTGAAGTCGACGAGACAAGATCTCTTGGAAGGTGGGCTTTAAGGAATCCTACATAAGTGAACAAAAACATAGAACTAAAAATGATTTAGGTAACCATAATTAAATATTGACACCAACATGAAATTACAAATTTTATTGTGAACTTTGCTCGTCAGTTGCATAGTTTTCAAGTAAATCTCGTGTCCAATTGCGCTAGTAAACTAGTTTTCACAACAAGAATTTATTTTTGTATTTTATTTTCTCTTCACTTTACTTTTTTCTAATCTCTCTCTCTCTCTCTCTCTCTCTCTCTCTCTCTCTCTCTCTCTCTCTCTCTCTCTCTCTCTCTCTCTCTCTCTCTCTCTCTCTCTCTCTCTCTCTCTCTCTCTCTCTCTCTCTATATATATATATATATATATATTCCTTCTTTTAAAATTCTACCCTACTCTTTTATCAAAAATGAAATCTCTTTCAAGTATATGAATACTTCTGATGGAACCATGTGTGGAACATCATGACAAATAAAGTCATATGCATGTTTGGAAGATACATTTTTATATATACTAGTGTATGAGAGACCAACTTCCTTGATTAAGATGATGTCAAAAAAGATTGAAGAGTTACTGGGATTTGATGATTGTCTTGAACCAAGATTCAATGTAATCTTGTCTCACTTGGCTTCTTGTGATCTAGCCATGCAAGTTTTCATAGATGTGATCCTTGTCCATAGAATTTGGTGATAGGAATGCAAAAAAATCTTCAATCCCAGGTTGCAAAACTGTTCTCCATCGAATGTGGTCCACGAAAGTTTAGTCTTCTCTATATTTTCTTCTGGATGTTGTTTCTCAAAGACAGTTGGAGAATATTTTTTTGTAATACACTTCCTGATCTAAGATAAATATCATTTAGATCAAGAGGATTTTTTTGAATATTTTGTACCACGACATTATAAGTGGATTTAGATATTTTATTGTTGGGGATCTGAAATGGCTGTGCAAGTAGTTGAGTGGGAATGGGTTTTTTGAGTGTTTTCATAGGTGGTTATGTGAAATGTTGAATTGAGGTAAAATGATGGTGAGAATCAGGTTGTTTTGGAGGTGAATGGTATGGATAGCATTGACATTGTTATTGAGGATAGTGAGGAAAATATTGAGGATATGGCAGATTTCTAATATAAGGCCCTTTCCAACGTTGTCGCAAGGATTATTTTTGAGGTTGGGATTGAGATGACCAAGGCTTCCAATCCAAGGACGTGTTCCAATTACTTTGAGATTGTTGTGCATAACCTTGAAATTGTGAACTAGGATCTTACGGCATAGCATGTGGACGTGGATGCTAAGGTCTTATTGGGGATACATAACACAGTTGTCCCAGTGTTTGATTTACTCCATTATTTTTTTCGTAAACCACCTTCCACCCCGGTAATGATGAATAGTTCTTAGTAGCATGTGACTCTTCACATATGACACAAATTTCAATGTTATCAAGTGGAAATTCAAGAAAAGAAATTTGATAAATTAAATTTTAATTTAAACTACATTGTGTTATTATACATTCAAATAAGCTAACACCTACAACTTATATCAACTACATTTATTAATATGATTTTCCTAGTTATAAAATCAATCATCTTATAAATAAAAAGATTATTTTTTACACATTATTTTCAAGCTATAAATCTTCTTCAATATACTTACTATCATCTAAAAATTAATCTCAACTATAATTCAATTGTCCAACACTTCCCCTTCTTATTTTAAGACATCCCATGCAAATACATCTTATAATTATTCATTGTTGCCCAACACTACCACTTCTAATTTTAAGACATTACATGCAAATACATCTTAAATTTTAAAACTTAGTATAGAATCAATTGTCTTATGATAGGAATTTCCATTAAAACGATGTTGTAAGTTTAACCTACAAATTGATTATATAATAAATCTTCTTCTACTTGAAAGAAGAATGGTTTTACACATTATTTCTAAGCTATAAATCTTTTGTTGTTATTCAAAATGTTATGTTAATTATTACTATTCATAATTGTCTAGCATTACATGAGTTGCAAAATACTATGTGGTGGCAAGAGAGGGAGGGATACTCTATGGTCTAGAGGAGGACAATGTGTTCAGGGATTCATGAGGTTGTTGGTCATATGGCAAATAATGAAGCAGAGATATATGGTCTATACTAGGGACTTTTGTTAACCAAAGAAGATCAAGTGGACACACTTATAGTAACAAGAAATGCACTCCTAATCTTGGATAATCTTGACCAAGGCTATGTCCAAAACGAGAAATTTATGGAAAACAACATGAAAAGAATGAGGAAAATTTCAGAAGATATCTCATCCAAAGAATATTTCGACATAATAAGAGACTTCAGTATAGAAGCAAACAAGTATGCTAACTAGGGGTGTAAACCGAAGATAGTTTGCTAACTAAGAGTGTAAATTAAAAATAAGTGAATTAAAATTTAATGGCCAAATTGACTTGGTAGAATACTTTAATAATGGATGAAGTCTACTAAAAAATCCCTAGTAATGTTATGTTTGCAAATTTTGTGTTTTGCTGGTACTGTTTTGTAAAGTATTCACTTACAAACTCTCATTTTGTTGCTTACATAAAAAAATCAGGTATTCCTATTAGAAAACCTAAGGTATTTGCCTCAGTAACTCTCTCATTTTGTTACTTACATTAAAAAAAAATGATGTATTCTTATTAGAAAAGACAAAACTATTAATTTTTTTTGATAAATTAATAGTTTGATAAATTATTCTTATAAATAACAATAACTACCGTTATTCTTATTCCTTGATATGACGTACGACACGAGAACCTCCCGAGTCGGGTCCCCGATATCTTCGGGAGAGAGAGAGAGTTGGTACAGCAAGCAAGGTTGGGGTAACTTGTCGAAAAGGCGGTTGAAGCTGGACACGTAATTTGTCATGAGCCTACGCGTGCAGTCGTAAAGTCAACAATTGTGTGGCTGTGGCTCCGATAACTGTAGAGTACAATGACTTTCTGGGCTTTCCGATAATTTAAGGAGTTATATATGGCCGTTTCTATCAGTTAAATTTTTTTCATATTATTTAGAAAATATTTAATTTAAGTTACTATGTTTTTATTTTCTTAAATAGGATGTTCAATTGAAAACAGTTAAATGTCGTTTCTGGAAGTATAAGTATTCAATCATAGATTTATCAAGTGTGCGATAAACCAAATTTTTATAAATCTTTTTTAAGGTGCAAAAGTTGAAAATAAAAGTTTAAGGTTGATAAATTTATGGATATATTTATACGATTCAATATTTAAATTATATATATAGGTTTACATATTTAAAAGGCAATTTAAGCCAGAAAAATTAAGTATATGTGTGTGCAATTTAAGCAATGGAATTATATATATACTTAATTTTTTATTGCTTAAATTGTAATTTGAGAGTGTAAATGGATATAATGTTTTGAAAGTCGTTCTAAGAATTTAGATTGATTAGTCTACACAACTTAAATTTACAATTTCAAAATATTTTCGCTAGATTTTAGACTAAATTGAGAGAAAAATATACATGAAAAAGGGCGAAAATGTAAAATAGTGAGACTATTTCAAATATTTTAAAATGTTTTAAAATATTTACACAAGGAGCGCTCTCTTATGTCTAGGCCATATATATATATATATAACACCAGATGAGATCCATCATAATTCCCAATCTAAAGTGTTATAAGAGAATAAATCTCTCAACATGCAAATATCTTTTTTGAGTGCAAAACTTGAGGAAAGGTTCAAAACTTGAGGAAATGTTCACACCTTGAGAAATATGATCCTTCTTGGAGTTTTATAGATCTAGAGTTAAGATGGATTAAGGTGGTTTAACCACGATAATTTTGTTTCTTTAATTTCTCTTCACATATATATGACATTGAAATATTTTACTTATTATGAGCATTGAACAATTTTATTTATGACCAACATTGAATATTTTTATTATTATTAACATTTTAAAATTTCATATATCTTTTTTATATTAAGAATTAAGTGAGTCACATATTTCCCTTTTAATATGGACTAATTGAATTCCCCGTTGGGAGTGACTGAATTGGAAAGTATGCTAACTCGGAGCAATATGCACCCTCACACATGACAATTATAAATGTTATGGGTGCTAAGTATGTTGGGCTTTGTGGTTTGTAGTTGAAGCTTCACTAATGTACATGGACTATCATTCCCCTAACGCGAGTAATGGTGATTAGCTGAATTAAATTGAAGATGAAATTGTGGTGTTTGGAAGGCATTACCTATTTGGTTCATTCAAGAGGCCTCTCTGGAGGGTCAAGTTGGGGTTTTGACTGGCGGAGGAAAAATACTACCTCCATAGTTTGGATTTACAGAGTGTTTCTACATGCAATTGAGGACCAGAAAATTATCTCGGACCCTGGGTCGATTAGTGAACGAAGGTTGGTTCTTTATGGTCATCAAACGCTTGGATTTGGCTTGGGAGGCGTGAGGTTGCCTTGACGACCTAGGGGTAGTATCGTTGGGCTCATCTGTGAGGGCTCCAAAGTGAATGTTCAGGTAAATATTTCATTCATGGATTCAATTGTGATTCCAGTGTATGTTTGTGTCATCTGGCATTTCGAGAGATCTAAATATTGGTTCTTGGCTCCTAGGCCTTCTAGTGGTTGCTCTGGCCTGGAAAACTCTTTATGGTTATCTCGTGCTAATTCTGGAGACAAGGGTATCGGGTTTTGTCTTCGAGATCTCGAGCCTCTGGTGTTTTTGGAATTCACTGTTGTAATTTCATCAATCTCTGTTTGAATGGGAGTTGGGCATTTAGGGGCAATTTTGGGGCCGGTTTTTACGTGAGAAATGGGCCGCCTTTTTGGTTTAATTATTTTTGGTGTGGGGATTCTTGGTTCTTTTTGCTCACCTAGGCCCATGTCCCTTTGCATTGGGGTGTTTCTCATAGAACTTTTTTCGTTTATGGGCTCTAGTTATATTGACAGTGTTGGAAATCCGTCAACCAAGGGGATATCCTTGATATGAATTTCCAATTAGATTTCACACCATTGGGATAGGAGCCCTAACTGGAAATATGACCAGTTGTCATAAGTGTGATCTTGAAGATGTTCTTTGGCTTCAATAAAGACATAGAAGATATACACAAATCAATTGTAAGGCGTAAAATTTTCTTTCAAACAAAAGGAAAATGAGTGAGCCTCTAGAAGAAATTTAATAGTACTATCCCAAAAGAGACACACGATTGAATGAAAGAATAATTAGTTAACCTGCAAAGTAGTTCACAAGTCAACAATGATAATGATAACATATACAAAACACATCCAAAAAGATAGATACTAAGGTTAATGAAATAGTTCATTGACATTACCGTAAATGAAATAATATATATCGTAAACATATAGAGAGTATTCTTACAACATCCACAATATATGCATCAAAGTGTGTCAGCTCCAAGAGCTTCTGATCGATAATTGAAAGTTCCAAGTATACAATTACAATGATATGACAGTAGCCCCAATAGTGGAACATGAAGGTACCACTTGTTTCTCCAAAGAATGAGACTCACTCCTACGCTAGACTAGAGAAGCCAATGCTACAAATATCAAGTTCCAAGCCCTTTGTTTGAGTTGTGAGGACTTATTTATAATAAATTGGATGACATTTCATCTCCCTTTGTTACATTTGAGTTTCCCTTATAAATTTTAGACTTATTTTGTCCTTATTCTAACTAATGACACTTCATATTCCACACTTGACTCTTGGACTTCCACTTAAATTTATACTTTTATTATTCTAAATACAATAAGAGAAAACTCCCCACATAAGACAAAATGCGCTAGAGCCTAAAAAGACAAACTTTATACATCATGCTTCACTTTTAGGAAAATCTAGCTCGACAACTTCCACTTGTCACTTTGTTGTAACATATTGGTACCAAGCTTTATATTTTTTTTTATGTCCTCAAGCATGGATGGAAGATCTGGCTTATATCAAACTATTGCCTCCATAACATATGGGTAGATAGTTTTGGAAAAAAATTAAGCTTCATTCCATAATAAGAACAACTTCATGTTTACTTTAGCATGTCTAGCTACATACAATTGCATATGTACCTTGTAATTTTGAAGTCATCTTTGGTAATGAGTTTTTTCAAGTTTTCTAAGTATTCTTGGATTTCTTGCTTGATAAAAAAATTTCCCTTTTTCTTTGCCAATGATCCAACAAAAGGAACCTTGTGTGCTCTGACCAAGGTGTCCAAACTGTGATACAACCTTCCGTAGGAATTTATAATGTTGGCCACAAATGTACCAAGATTCTTGTTACTTTGTAAAAGAATTCTAACCTAAATTTTTTTCCAATTCTGCCTCATATCTTCTTTTTTTGACGCATTCTGATGGCTCATTCTTGTACTTGGTGTCCCATTCTTGGATCACGTTGATAGCTGCATGAATCACCTTTAAAAAAATCATATTTTCCCATTATCTCTTTTGCATGTCATGCAAAGGGACCACTACCTTTTTCAAAGTGGCCATCTCGTCATATGGTTGTCTCATGGAGTCTCGCTATTATTAGACTTCATCATATATCGATGCTCGAAGCTTTTTTAAGTGAGAATCAAAGGAATATAGTGTTTGGTTCATAACTTAGAGATGATCAATCTATTGTTTTTCAATGGCTAGATATTTTTCAAGTTGCTTATTCTCCTCCATCAATAAATATGTATTCACTTTTGTAGCTCCAAATGTTTTGCTGCAAATGTCCTTAGATTTCTCGTGGTTTGGGTCAAAATCACCTCTTTATATGAATGGAGAATACTTCCATGTTTCATGTATGATTATGCTCTTTAGCTGATCAAAGGTCAGGTTGGAAATATCCATTATCATATCTTCATTTGGAGGACATAATATCATTTCGTTGAATGGAATGTGGCCACTTGTAGGAGTAGGTGAAGGCTAAATACTGACTTATTGTGTGGTAGGAACAATTCCAACCTCTTGATTTTCCTCCCCCCGCTCAATCTCCGTGTCTTGGGCCTGCATCTACTTCTAAATTTCTCCTACAAATTCTTCATCATGCTTTTTCCTTTTTCCTCATTTTCCAACTGTTTATGTTGTTTCTATTCAATAATTTTTTGTGTTTATTCTTATTCCACCTTATTTCTCCTTTCCTCCTTTTCCTATATATATTCTCTTTCTTTCCTTTCTTGCTCTTCCTTCTACATCTGTTCCTCCTCTTGATTTTTTTCTTCCTCTTGTTTTTTATCTTCTTCCTATTATGTTCTTTTCATTTCCTTTGATTATTTTATCCTCTTCTCCATTACAATGATTTCTCTTAGAATAATATGATATGGTTTGAAATTGTAGCTTTTCTTCACATTTGTATTATACACAAACTTCCTCTTATATTTGAAACTAACTGGGGTGGGAACTTATATTTTACTTGTGTTCCTGGGTAACACTCTTCTCAGGTATTGCAGTAGAAGGGCATGCCTCTTTTCCTCGTGCATGCGGTCAGGAAGCATTATAACAATTATTTATCTCCTATTCCTCTAATCTATAATAAGACTGACACGCTTGAGACAAATGCAAGTTTCCACAATGTCATTTGCACACTCCTCTAGGATGGCACATGTGGAATCTCATCTTACCAATCTTAAGGCTTTTGAGTTGTTCTAATTCTACTTTTGTGACCTTTAAGATACTGAGAACATAGGATCCCACCAGTAGTGGGAAGAAGGCCAAGGTGCCTTGTTTTTCTTTTGTAACAACTAATAAATACCTATGCTAAGGTGATAAGAAACCTCCTACATGACCACCTTATTTATAAAATATCTCAGCAAAAGATGTGGAGGTCTCTATGAACCGAATATTGTGAGGTATGTTCCATTAGGTGAGGCAAACTAATATGCTACTTTTGCCACTATCTTCATTTCCTCATGGTACATGCAATGATTTTCTTCCTCGGAGATCATCCAGCATAAAACCTTAAAGAAATCCTCAAAAAGTTTGTTATGCATTCCCCTTGTAACTATAATCTGACATATGTTTGCAATATACATGGACAAGGTGGTATATTTGGGTTCAATAACATTTAAGATAAGGAATTCACAACAAACACATATTCCATCATGTAAATAGGATAACATGAAAAAATGTTGTTGCTTTAATTTAGGTGGGTTTTCGCCTTATTTAAGTTTATTTGCAGTTTTTTAGACACCAGATGCGACCAATTGAATGTCTTCCCTTCCGTGGCAATAAAGTAAAACATGTAGAACCATCCTTTAGGGAAGTATGCATTATTCTTGTGTCCATAAGTGCGATAACACGTAGCCATCAAGTACTGAAACACCATTTTGAGAGACTTGGTTTTGTAAGTACTGCTCCGCTTCTTGTGAAATTTGGCTAGTTATTTCGTGCATGACTTGATCACCTCTTTAGTATTAAGATAACTCCAAGTTGCATAGAATTGAAATTCTAAGTGATGCTAGGGCATGGGAAAGTAGTAAATGAAGTGAATGTCACCTAGTTGATAGGATGCAAGTTGTTTCCCATTGATGTTGTTCAAAGCCATGCTCTTGGTGTCTAGACCCTGCAATATCCACTTAATAAAATCTTCACATGGGAGAACTGCATATATGCAAGCCACCTTATGGAACCTCAATATTTTTATGTTCACATTTTTTTATGGTGATCCAAGTGATAGAATAATCCTTCTCAATATAGAAATGTGTGTCTGACAAGATATGGACACGTACCATGATGTTGTTAATGGCCTCTTCGGTATTGCTCTATGTGACCTCATTTGATCGTGCTTTCTTTTGAGTCATGATACTACTTGATAATGAAACAGTGATGTGTTTAGGATTTGCAGTAATTGTTAAAAATGATGTACTCATGGTGATATTAACTTAGTTCAAAAGTGATTAGTTGAATAATAAGATTTCAAGAAAAAAAATCAACGAGGGAAAGGATTACATAATGTTGGACATCAACAATGGAGTCTCAGCACTGGAAATGTGTATTGTGTAGTTGTGGAGGAAGATTGAGAAATTTCGGGTTGCAAGGGAGCTGACTGTGCACTAGATTTGCGTAATGTACTATTTTTTTTCTAGGGAAGGAGGCCTCGATTGTATAGTGCACAGTTTCAGCTAGAACACAAGGGTCACTGATTCTTGTGATTGCATTGTGGGTAGTTGAGGAAGGCTAGTGACTTTGAAATTCACAATTGTAGTAGGAAAACGAGCGCCTTTGCTGGGAAATATTTTGCAACACATAGTTGGAGAGGCCAGTGAGGCTTAAGGATTGCATAGTTTCTTCCAGAAGAGGGGTAAGTTCCAGATATATGAATAAATAGAAGAAGGGTGTGGATTAGCCTGAGAATTAATCATTTTAACTACTTACATCAAGAAAACAAGGTAGTGAAAGAAAAGGAACATGCATGGATAAATATACCCAACAACAATAACTGTTGGTAGGCGAAAAGACAAGAAACATGATGTGACACATGTAAATAAACTAAAAATACTAAAAAAACATGTGTAGAAGTTAATAATAGCAAAAATACCACTTATCACAAGAAGAATCCAGACAAATGACATAAACAAAAAAGTGACAAAAGAGATGGAAAAGAAATGCAAAGGTATCCAAAGCTCCTTGAAATTGTGAGGATATATAGAGCTCCAATTGCGAGTGTGAGGATGATGCCTATGAGCCTTTTTTTATAAATTAGTGCTATTGATATTAGGTTTATGTTTTCTACCATGCATGCCTAAAATTAAGGAGGGACTGACACTTGTATTTAGGCTAAAATTGTAAACTTGTGCTACACAACTAGATGGACTTACACAACTCCTATTTTCTAGGACTTTGCAAATGACTAATCCCGAGGATTGCATAGCTCACTCGATGAAGAGACTAGTTCCTAGAGACAAGGGACTGTGTGGTTCCATTGCACAATGAGTTGTGCAATTTCATCTCACAATGATGATTGCACAGTTTTTGTTCACTACAACTACATGCCTCCACGATTACATAGTTCCGTTTCAGAAGAAGTTGTGCAGTTCCCTGTGATAGAGGATTATGCAGTTTCTCAAGACAAGGCATGCAACCGAGGCTATATTAGGACAACACTTAACTTGTGTTTGAGAATTGTTTTCTTTTATTTATAAGTTGTACAATTGTTGTCGACAAGACCTGATTTTCATCATCAAAACGCATTTAAGGCATCACATGCCTAATCATGAAACAATAAGTCATTGTGACACTTAACAAACAATAATAACACTTGACACCGGTTTAAACAAAACTTGTTATGATCAAAGGTAAGCTTCAAAATCAAATCATATCTAAAATTTTGTAGGGGGGGTTGTAACAACTACAATACATGGTGACACACTAGTAGCACTCCATCTTCTCTGTATGGCTCTAACCTTACACATTGAGTCTAGATTTTTAGGAAGTATTGCTTCATGTCATCGATCACCAAATCTTCCTTAATTATCCCAATTCAAGTTATAGTTTCCAATATTCCTTTCATCAGCCAAAACACTTTCAAGAGAAGGTCAGATTTGAGTTGTTTCGATCAAGGGTTAGGAGTGTATATAAAAAGAGTGAAAGATTCCATAGTTTTAACATTGTCTCTAGTGTTTATCTATTTCCATCAGGCCTGTTCAATACCCTGATGGAGTCACTACAAGAACACAAACATTGCTTCATTGCAAGAAAGCATGTTCAGTACCTCGACAAAGATTGTTACTTCACCTCTCTACATATGGATCATTTTTCTTATTTCACCCACTATTTATTTTATAACGTTATACTTATTGGCGCTTTTGTTAAAATTATGCCACTATGGTCAAATTCCACTATGGAAATATCATATGATAAATATTATAATTTCATTAGATTCCTCTTTTTGAGAGGACCAAAATCGACCTATAGATTGCCCCAATCGCTTAAGAAAAAGTTACAATTATGAATTAATTTATTTATTAAATTGAAATGGAATGGGTCAGCCTAACTACATGTGGAGTTAGCCTTAACTCGAGATGACCTAAAGATAATTTACACACATTCTCTCATGAGATCGTCATCATGATGGTCTCTTGATATTGGTTAATATTTTTTCTTTCTTGGCTTGCACAACTACGTCAGGAGAAGCTCGCACAAAGGATCAGGATCACAGGCAGGGTCTCGCATTTTATCTGGGTGTTTTGGGCCATAACCACGTGTAGGCCATGGGAAGGTAGCGACTGAGATGGGACATAATTTCGGGAAGGTCTTGTTAAGGTAGCGACTGAACTGGAAGAACCACTATAAGACCTTGTCCAAGGCATGGCTAGGGTGTCGAGATGATTAGGCCCACAATCGTCGGCATAGAGCGTTTAGGTCACAGCTAAAGAGGCTTCAGCCATAGACTGAGCATGTTAAGGATGTTGTTAAGGGATTTCATGGACATATCTGATTTGGATCACAGTCAGTTTCTTGCACAACATCTTCATTCATCCGTCGCCCAGTTACAGTCACTTCAGAATAGTTGTTGACAACGTCCTCGACTTAGATCTAGAACTTGGTAGTTGAGATCCCTTAATGATCTTTCAGATCCGTTCTCTTGAGGTTGTAGATCTGTAGATTCATAGATATTATCTATTTATTTACGCTACAATATGTGTATATAGTATTCACTATGTATCAACATTATTCATCAGTATGCTTCAGCCAGTATCAGTGCATCTTAGTTTTCAAAATCAAGTTCCATCAGAAAAGATATCTGTAAGGTCACATTATGCATGTCTTAGTTTTTTTCTTCATTATGAAGATATGGATGTATGGATCATTATAATATTGTTATTGATTCATTTGATGATGATCTAGAGAAATAATTTGCAAGGGTTTTTCCCATAGTGTGTTTTTCCCTAGTCTCAGACCAATCTTGGTGTCTCTATGTGTTCATGATTCTCTTCCTTTGATCCTTTTACATTTTGTTGCTTAGATTATGATGATAATGTTGTTATTTATATGAATTTGCATTTTCTGATGGTTAATAATGCATATCTATTCTATGATATTATTATTTGGGGTGAACTTAACATGTGATTGAAGAAATGTAACTATCAAAGAAAATAACAATACTGGTCTATGAAAAATTAACATGGTATCAGAACTGGGCTGAATAAAATCCATGGAGATCACCCCCATGGAGACACTTTTATGGAAGCAAGCAGAGGATGGTAGAGACCTAAAAGAATTATAGGGTATGAAGAAAACCCTAGTTAGTTAGTGGATAAGTATGTGATAGTGAGGGTTTGAGAGAAACCCTGGCTTATGGTAAAGTCTTGAGATTTGGTGTATGAAACCATTGCATGTCCTATGTGGAGATGCTCAATTACTTGGGATAGATTTGAAAAATGATCTGGTTGATGAAGAGATCTCTGGATTATCCACATTGTGATCAAACAATGGTCGATGTTTCGAATGCCAACGGGGATATATCTTCAGGACAAGTTGAGAAGTGAATGACCTGCTTGTTGATAATGTTTATGATTGAAGGAAACATTATTCTATGGTCTATGGATGGCTCTTGAAGGTTGGTTCAAGAGGGATGGTATCATCTCTCATTAAATATAATTATTCCTTAACTTATGGCCTTACTCTTGTTTATAATGATGGATATGATTACTATTGTTTCTATTAATTACTTCCTGCATGTATATTTGAGAACTTGGATGTTTATAACCTCCCTGATGAGATGTGATGAGTGGATCCCTCTTGAGGATATTTTGAAATGCAGGAAATATGGGCAGACCTAGAAGAGGTAAAGAGGCACTTTAACATTACAAGTTGACAATGTGAAGTTTCACATGTAATACCTCAAGGCATGCATGGTATATTGTTTTAATGGTATGTTTCAACAATAACATTTTATGGTTAGGCAAGCCCTATGATATGTTGAGAATGTATCCTTAGTAAAAAACTCATGCATGCATATGATAGTGATTTGGACTTATGTTTCCTGTAATGAAATGGTTCACCTTGTACTCAATGGTTTGATCATCTTCTTGATTTTCCAAGGCTACTTATTGTTTATCTTGGATATAGTGGCATAGATTGATGTTTGGCTAACATCTATTGTTTTGAGATCCTGATCCCGATTCTAGTAAATGGTACTCTTGACTCTTGATATGAATAAGTCTTGTTGTATCTCTTATAAAAGTTTACCTCATTGATATGGTATTTATAATGCTTGTGATAAGAATTATGAAAGCTCATGCAAAGAGAGAGTGCACTTTATGTGTCAACTAACCTAGCCTGATCCTGTTGGTCATGATACACATGGTATTGGAAATGACGGTGATATAGTCATATCTATGAAATTGATGTTTCGAATATATGAATTCCTATGGTTATGGAATATGGTGAAATTAAATGCTGTAACTGGATGTATTGTTTAGAATGTCATGTTGTCACATCAAATTGCCGCCCTGATCTTTCAAGTCCATCCCTTGATGAAAGATGGATGATGTGATGTTAATGATCATGATAGTTATGTGTTTATGATCTAACATATTTTTTGTGGCATGACTCCAGTAAATACAGGTTGATGACATGGATGAAAAAATGAAATCACATTCCCTTCTAAGATATATGAGTATCTGACTTTGTTTATCTACAACAGAGGTCTTATCATCTCTCGTGCAAACGAATGCCCATTGATGTGACTATGCCTAATAGACACAAAATTGAATTTTTGTACAATAAATTTGGTTTTTACTTTGAATAAAGGGATCTGACATGTCTTTGCATTATAAACTAATTTCTGGAATGGTTGGAATTGTGCATGAAATCAGATGGTCAGTTGGAAGATGTCAATTCTGTAAATGTGTTGCAGATACTAGTAAGATATGTCAGTAGGGAAAGTTTGTATGTTTGAGCCGAACTTGTGATTTGAGGTGACTAAGACATTCATATGGATATGTTATTATGTTTGAGGATTGTGCTACATTTTTTAGCTGATTAATATTGATACACTATGTTTGGAAATTTTTACATGACACTTAATGATTTAGATATGTCTAGAATTATAGATCTTACCACAATCACACATTTGGATTTGACATGATTTGATCTGGCGACAGTTGATTTTCCTAGATGAAAATGCTATGTGGACATAGTGACCTTCAGTGTTGTATGTGAGTATTCATAAGTATGATTATGTATTGGCCTTCCTATTCCTAGCACAATGGTTTTTTTGGCTCAGTATGTAGATGGAACATGCTTGACTTAACCTTGATGTGTATGCACTTGCATCTAGTAATAGAAATGGCCTATAATGACATGTTAAATGACATACTTGATGGATTGAAAGTAAATGAAGTCAATAATTGATATGAGCTCGACCTATCACTGGTTGAAAGAATTGATACTATGGAATCAATATATTCGATAATATTTTTGGTTTGGCTTCTAAAATCTCATGAACTGACTTCGTTGACACAAAATTGATTTATGTAAGGTTGATTATGTTGGCATGGTAAGGTATTATGCTTGTAGAGAGAGTTGCGTGATGCAAGCTCCTTGATTCAGATTTATATATATTTGATAGTTGTATGGTGAAGTCAGGATAATGAGTTACAAGATATGGTCTTGATTTTAATTATGGCTTTGATTATACTACTGATACTCTAACCTTGACAGGTTATGGGCCTATGAAAATCTAAGTAAGAGGGAGGTGGCTTCTGAATATTGTAATGATGTATCATGGCATGATGAATCAATTTCTTGAATTTTGGAAATAAATTCCATATTGCAAGGCTGTTGAAATGTCTTTGTGTAATGTAAATCCGTGGACACTCAGATTTAAAGTTCAAACATTTTTTAGCGTGACATGGCATCTCTTAGTTTTTTGAAGCATTTATGTTTTTTTTCGGACATCCATTCATATATGATGTGTATAAGAACATGATTAAATTCCTTATTGTGTTGCTTCATTCAAAATTTCCACAAAACATCGTTTTATATATCTACATCAAACATTCTACTTTTAAAGTTTGAGATATTTTTCCCAAGATATCTAGTTGCATGAATGAACTGATGATGTTTGGGATTAATATTGATGAGCACATTTGGATGCTTCCTTAGTATGATATCTGCTATGATATCTTGGATGAGAGGTCCATAGAACAACCAAGATTGGGTACAATTCTATTAGCAAGACTAGCTCTGAGGCATGATGTAGAATCTCCTTAGAGAGTTGTCTGAGCATGATCTGGATAAGACATGGATACATTCTCATGATAGAGAATCCCTTATACATATATTTGGGATTGTGATTTCTCCATTCATTGAGACAGTGCAATTGTTTGATACAATATTAGGCTTGTGATTTACACCTCCTTCAGAGGGAGGATGATTCCAATATCCATGTGCAATTGTCACCTATGTGAGAGGGAGGATTTTTATGGTATCTTGTTATGTTTGCTATATTTTTGTGATTTACATGATTATCTATTTTCTAAAATAACACTTGATTTTATGTCCTGTATGAATAGGACTAAGAAGATACCAGATGTGAGTAGTGCTGATTGAGGACATTGATCCAACTATTCCTCCCTGTCTGAGCTCCCAGGTTGAGGAACTGAGATAGAGGGCTCCTTGGGTTGAGGGAACTTTGGGAAATAAGGCATGTTCCCTATTTGTTACACATAGGGTTGAGATGATACTCCCCTATCTTCATAGGGCCGGAAAATGCTACTCCCCTGATTGGTCTTTCCAGAGTATACCCTAGTTGGCACAATACCCTCAAATAGGGCTTGTTGGGAATATCACTCCTCGTTTGGCTAAGGAATTAAGAGTGTACTTGGGGTGCACAACCCAAGGATATTATGATGTAGGTGTTTTAGCACATGAATATTCAGGGTCATCGATGGGAAGATCAATAGGCAATAGAATGGGTTGAGATAAGACCTATACAGTTCCAGGTTGAGAGTGAACTCCTCGATGTGATACTAGGGCTGAGAGAGGCTCTCGTGCATCGATGGATATTTTGTTGCTAGATATGGGGTTGTAGATGTACAAATCCCGTATGATATTCTGGGAAGATATGCTCTCCCTGATGTGGTTATAGGTCGAGATGTGCTCCCTGATGATATGCTCTCCGATGTTGATTGATGATGATATTTCGGGTAGTAGCCCGTTTTTAGATAATCTAGGATGATAACCTGATGGATGAAGGGTGTTAGCCTAAGCTCCGTTCCGGCGAAAAATTCTTCTTCTAGATCTGAGAATGTTCAACATACAAGCAGGAACAATCAATAGATAAGTATAAATAAGCATGCGATGTGTATTAAAGATTTATGATGAAAAAATAAATATCCACAACATGACGACTACATGATAGAGATGATTAGTGATGATACATGATGATGCATTAATATAACATAAAGGTATATTAATCGATGAAAATATATTAGCAAGTGTAATTCTCCCTGGTTGAGAGGGAGTATTAAAATTATGCAACCACGGTCATATTACACTATGGAGAGATTAAATGGTAGAGATTATAATTGAATTATATTCCTCTTTTCCAGAGGTCCAAAATCGACCTATAGATCACCCCAATCCGTTAAGAAAAAGTTAAATTATGAATTAATTTATTTATTAAAATGAAATGGAATGGGTCAGCCTAACCAAATGTGGAGTTATCATTAACCACATCGGTCACACATGAAAACTATAAATAGAGGCGACCTCAAAATCATTTTCACACATTCGCTTATTAGATTGTCTTGATGCTCTCTTAGTATTGGTTTGTGTTTGTTTTGTATTGGCTTGCATAGGTACATGAGGAGAATCTCGCGCAAAGGATCAGGATCATAGGTAGGGTCTCACATCTGATCTGGGTGTTCTGGGCCATAATCTTGAGTAGGCCACGAGAAGGTAGTGGTTGAGCCGGGATAGAACCACAAGCAGTGCTTTTCAAGGCTATGGCTGAGCTAACAGAACTGTGGGAAGACCTTGTTCATGGTGCAACTAGGGTGTTGGGCTGATCAAGCCCTCAACTGTGGGCACAAAACATCTAGGTGACGACTAAGGAGGATTCAACCATAGGATGAGAATGTTAAGGCATAGTTTAAGGGATTTTATGGACACATCTGATTTGGATCACAGTCAGTTGCTCACACAACGTATTCATTCATCCGTCTCTTAGTTATAATCACCTCAAAATAGTTATTGAAAACATCCTAGACTCAGATCTAGAACTTGGTAGTTGAGATCAGTTGATGATATTTCAGATCCATTCTCTTGGGGTTGTAGTTCTGCATATCTACAAATTTTCTCTATATATTTCCACTGCAAAATTTATCTACAGTGTTTACTATGTATAAAAAGTATTCGTTAGTATTCTTCAGCCAATATCAATACAACACAGTTCTTAGAATCAAGTTCTGTCAGTAGAGATATGTGTAAGGTCACATTATGAATGTGTTAGTTTCTTTCTGCATTATGAATATATGGATCTATGGATCATTTTACTCTTGTTACTGAATCATTTGATGGTGATTTGGAAGAATAATTTTCAAGGGTTTTCCCAATAGTCGGTTTTTCCCTGTTCTCAGACCAATGCTGGTGTCTCTATGTGTTAATGCTTCTCTTCAATTGATCCTTTTACATTCCATTTCTTAGATGATGATGATGATGTTGTTTTTTTTCTTTCTACATAGTTTCATTTTATGATGGTTAATAATGTATATATTTTCTATGATATAATTATTTGGGTTGAAATTAACATGTTATTAAATAAATGTAACTATCAAAGAAATAAAAATACTTCTCTATGAAAAATTAACAACTTTATTGATGTTTATATCGCCACAGAAGAAAGATGAATCCTGACTTATTGAGAGCATGAAAGGTTTTTCCTTCAGAGAATGTTATAAAAACCTATGACATAAATTTTTCTCGCTTAGGTTTCCTCCTTTCCCTTATTTACTCGACCAAGTTTACAAGTTAAAACCAACCAAATATAAAACATCGACTCAAGAAAAAAATGCCCTATTATAGATATGATCATCCTAGATATGCTAAGGTTTTCACTAAGAAAGAAACATATTTTCTGTCTAGTAATCATGGATTGAAAGATACAGGTCCCATGCAAGGAAAGGGATAGACAATTAACCAATTTTTAATAGTTACTTGATGTCCTCTTTAAAGCTTTTCCATGCTTGTGGATAACCAAAAAACACAATTCCCATACAAGGATTATTACCAACAAGAGCGAAAGAAAAATTAAAAACAAAAGACAACACAAGAAATAACAATCAAAACAAATATCAAAAGACTTTACTAAAAATACTCCTAAAATAAGTGAGGGAAAGGTCAGGATTATGCGAAATGAAATTTCCAATACAGCCATCAAAGAATCTCTTGATCTATATAGGTGAGTGACGGAGTGACAAGCGTCAAAGTATGCAAAGAGAAAGATGAATCAATATAACATGCCCCAAGGCTCGAAGGTTTGAAACATTAGCATAAAAGCATGATAAGAAAGCTTGTGCTAAAAAAATTGTTGATGTGTCTTGACAGTCACACAAACTTCAAAATATTCTTACAAAAGGACACTTATTTGAACTTTCAATATTGGAAAATATAAAAAAATATCGAATCTTGTTAAAATAAAATGGACTTGCCAAGTAAGACTCTTCTCGACCATTCAACAATGGGATCATGATAACAAGGTGAAGAATCTTGTGATTGAAAAGGTGATTTATTTTCATTATGTTTTTCATAAAATGAAGGTTTTCCCATGAGGAAATATCGATCCAATAAAGTTTATAGAACTCTCCAATATTTCAAGTTCCTAACATAACAATAAACAAAGGTTGAAGTGCCTCGACTTCCTGGTAGTTTTCCAAAGTATTCAACAATGAGTCATCAAGCAATAGTGGCTAGGAAAAATCGACATATGAAGAGACAAAATTGTTATTAGATGTATTGATGAAGACATTAAGTAAGCCACTAACCAGATCAGATTTAACATTCAAATAAAATGGTTCTTCATGATTGGATGAATCAGAAGCATGCTCTGCATGAATAAAATGAGTTGGAAACTCCACTTATTTACACGTTAAAGGTGAGGAATAGGACATATCATGAAAAATTGATTCATTCCTTTCTTCTTTCAAATGAATATCAACATCCCACCATTCTTGAGTTAAATCAATACTAGTAATATTGAGATCATAATTATTAGGAGAAGGAACTGATGTAAAAAGTTACTAAAAGATGTCGCGAAAGTGAGACAATGATAAAGAATTAGAGGAAGTATGAAATGAAAAATAATTTACAAAAATTGATTCCTATTCAAAATTTGAGGCCCACACATAACCATCATAAAAATTATCATGAATCTCTTATTATTCCGTAACATCAATTTGAACTTGATCATCATGAGATTTAGAAGAGGCTAATAAAAAAGGTTGATCAAGTAAATCAAGATAAAGAGGATAAAAGGGAGTAGCTGATGGAGAGTAGGAGATATATCTTAAAGAAAAAATATCATTAATTAAATCAGATTGAAGATTTAAGCACAAATACAAATTTTTATTATGAGGGGTAATTGAAGATGGGATTTGTTTAACAATATGGTCTTCAAGTTTTCCAACCTAAACATTGATACATGGAGTTTCTTCATTTGATGAACACATGAGAGAATATAAAGAGTCACATTAAAAATTAGTTTCTTCCATGGAAGATTTAAGTGCTCCATAACAAATAAAACCTCGGAGATGTGCAAGAGATTCAAACTCAAGGGGATTCAAAGAAATCTATACAATATATTGAAACTTTTCTTTCATAAAATACCATTCTATGTATTCCTAAGGAAATTCATAAAAAAAATGAATAATTTTCTTATATATATTTTGATAGTCATACCTGTTAAAGGATTGGTGAAGATCCACACCAAGTTTTTCAAGAGAGTGAATATAAGTCCTAGACAATGTATAAAACCACTGTTTAAAACAATATTGAAGAGTGAGAATGAAAAACCTACGAGCATAATCATCACAATTAACCTCAAAAGACTCCAAGAATTCAAAAAAACAGAGTGTGTGCTAAAAAATGGTTCTTTCAGCCTCGCCATTAAATTTTAGATTCAACAAGTTATGAATTATCTCGTTGAAGAAATTTCAGATTTGAAAATATATAAAAACATATTGGGTTTATGATTTGTGAGGAATCCATTTAGGATGAAAATTGAAACCAAACATCATGGGATCATCTTGTCATATTTCCCTACTTCTGGCGCAAAATATTGAGGGTGCTTGAAATCTAACAACCAGGGGGATCTCCCCAGTATGAAGTCTAAATTAGACCTCACACTGTTTGGAATAGCAGCACCAACCAAAAACATGGTCAGTTGCCACAAGTGTGATATCTAAGATGTGCCTTGGCTGCAACAAACACAAAAGAAGATATACACATATATTTGGTGATGGAAAGTGTATGAATTTTTTGAGATATTATTGTAATCCATAAAAGCTTATTTCACACAAAAAGAAAAGTAATGAGCCTCTAAAATAAAAGTAATAGTACTATCCCAAATGAGACACATGAGCAAATGAAAAAATCGTTAGTTAGCCTACAAAGTAGTTCAAAAGACAACAACAATCACAATATCATATACAAAACTCATCTAATAAGATACATACTAATATTAATGAAATAGTTCATTAACATTAGCGTAAATTAAATAACATATATCACAAACATATAAAAAGTAGTCTTACAACATCCACGATATATGCATGAAAGTGTGTTAGCTCTAAGAGATTTTGATCATTAAGTGAAAGCTCCAAGTATACAAGTACAATGATATGAACCTAGCCCCAATAGTGGAACATGAAACCATGACTTGATTCTCCAAAAAAATGCTACTTAATCTTATGCTATACTAGAGAGTCCAAGGCTACCAATCTCAAGTGCCAAGCCCTTTGTTTGAGCTATGAGGGATTATTTATAACAAACTGGATGAAATTTCATCTTCCTTTGTGACCTGTTAGCTCCCTGTAATTTGTTAGATTGGAAAGAACAAGTAGCGGGGAACAACATCAAACCACTTTTGAGTCCAGGACCTAGCCTTCCTTGGCTCAGAGAGGGCTCTCTCTGTATTTATGATTAACTGATTTAGCTTTATGATTATATTTTCCTATTTTAGGCTAGTTATAAATATTGGGGTTGTTTGTTTGATTGTTTTTTTGGCTGGATAGATAGAATGTGGGAAGCTTAATCCATTAGGCTATGGAGTCATAAAAAGGTTGAGTTGTGCATCAATTTTTCAAGGGTTTTCACAGAGAAAGCTAACTATGTCAAATGGATAATAGTGGCCATGTGAATATGAGATGGTACTGAGCTCAGTAAAGCTAAAGAGAATTTAAGAATTCTTTAACTATACTTCAACATAAATGCAGAGCAGACAGTCTATACATTATGCATTTAGATCTTTAGAGGAGAAAATTTAAGATACCAGTTTAGTGGGGGTAAAGAGCAGTTAAGAATTATTTAACTCAACTTCACAAGAAAAACCTCAAGATAACATTTTCTGTGAAACTAAAGAGTAGTTAAGAATTATTTAGGTAAAGTTCAAAAGAAAAACTTAAGATAACAAATAGGTAAATCTAAATAGTAGTTAAGAATTATTTAGTTATACTTGCAAAGGAAAACGATAAGATAACAATAACATACATAGTTAAGGTGCCCATGTAGCATACCTTAATCTAAAATTTCTATTTTGCTATCAGCGAAATTGATGTACAATATGGAAAAACAAAGGGAAAACATTAACATAAAAGGGATAATATATGTATTAGCATAGCTCAAGGATCCTATGAAAGTGCTTGTATTATTGATGTCCACCTCAAAAAACACCTACAACGCTCCAATACAATAATCTTTGCAACTCAGATTCTAAGCAAAGTCCAACCCTTGATAATGAAAATACATGTAGTATTTAACTGCAACTGAGGTGGTTGCCCTAATCTAGGGTGAAAAACTACATTTACCTCAGAGTAAATGACATTTTGACAATTGTGACCATGCAAGGCCCAAGCCAAAAATATCTCTGACAAACCTACTGTAATAATAACTTTCAAATTAAATACTGAGCTAACTTTAAAATATATTTGACCAAATTCCTGGAAAATTAACTTTTATAATAACTTCTGAATTGATGCTAAAATATATCAGACTCTAATATTAACTGTGGTAGCTTTCATTACATAAAAATTAAGCTGGAGGTGGCCAACATGGTTGTGAAGAGGCAAATGCTGAGTGGTCTTGACATCTGGCTTTGTTTTTGGATTTAACACTTCATAGACCAAAAGTGAGGATCCAATATTGGCACTGCAAACATTAATCTTTCATGTTGGTTACCATCTGATATTTCTTAACTCTGTCCTTTAAATTTTTCCTTAACCTTTAACCTGTTTTTATCTGCCTTTTCATCTATTTTCACCTTCACCCTTGGCTGCTATGTTTACTTATTTTACATTTCACTGTCTTTTATTTTGAATAAACTTTGTTGCTGTTGGAGTAAATGTATAATCCTTGATAATCATTACTATATTTATTTCTACTCCATTGTTGTATAGAATCTTCTGTTGAGAAAAATAATTTGAATCCATACCCTGTGAGCCTTGGCAGGAGGTGGACAGGCGAAGAATGCGAAAAGGCGTGTAGGCCATAGGATTAGATGGTGGAGATCGGACAACTGTGGGGGTTTCGGATGGATGGTAAGAGGTGGGACTGAGCGGTCTAATGGAAAGGTGGTTTGTGGTTTATCGGAAAGCGCAGGAATGGTTTGGTGGTTTATGATCGAAGAGCACAATAAGGCATGGGGATGACGTGTGGCGAATGGGAAGGGTTGCAAAACCACCCATTTCACAACCCCTCGACGATTCTAAACAACGAGAAGTTTGGGGTGCGAAAAGGACTGGGGGTGATCAGATTAGATGGTGGAGATCACGCGATGGTCATGCATCGGATTGACAGCGGGTCATGATTGAATGAAACAGAGGGTTTAAATGTCAAGTGGGGCCCGGGGATATACTAAAGCGGAGGGGTAAATGAAAATGAAAAGAGGGGGGGGAATTTAAAGTGGAGGTGTTAAAAATAAAGTGGGGCAAGGGTTAAATGTAGTGAGGGGGATAATGAAATGAAACCGAGGTTTAATATGTTTGGCGAGTAGTAATGTAGAGTGGGGGCATGGTGTATATTTTATTTATTTAAAAACTATGTAAAAATGGGTTGATACGTTTTTAATGGAAAATGGGAATTAATAAAAGGGAATGGGGTTTTAGCTAGGGAAAGGAGTTTAGGAAGGGGAAACGGTTATATATATATGGGTTTAGGGGTTTAAAACGGTATTTTAGAGCATGGGAGTGTCATAAATAGGTAAAATGAAAGGTAATAGAGAGGTTAAATGAAAATAATGAAGGCAGTGAGATTTGGTTTTCAATCACACTTAATCATAAAAAATTTCGTCTTTTAATTGAATCAAATGGTAGCTGGAATTATTTGACCCCTTTGTCACCCATGATATCTTTTCCTTTCTAAAAATAAATGATATTCATGGAGTATTATTTTCAGCATGAAAAATATAAGGAATAGGCAGTCATCTGGTGATACTGTAAAAATACAGGAGTCTAACAGTGGCTCCAACTGGGGAGGGTAGATCCTTTAGGAGGTGTCAAGAACTTTGTAGACTAGTAGTCTGATCCATTTGGCTGATTCCTAACCTGAAATACTGATCTATTGCTACTTTTGTGACTGTGACCTTCAAAAACTGAAATCCATGCTTACTGCAAACTGAGGTTTGAAACACACTTGATCTTGAGTGTGAATAAAAAACGTGAAATTGAAGACTTTGAACATGCTCAAGTATTTTGAGAGATATTTTGAATACATACCTACTCGACCTATAATTCAAATAATTTTTCTTCCTTTTGGGGTGAATTTAGACTTGCAAACCTTGACATCATTTTTTCGTTTGAACCTCTCACTTACCACCTATCCCTTTTTTCTTCTATTGGTTCATATTAGGCTTTTGAAACAATGTCATTTTCTACCTACCTATTGATAAGCCAAGATTAAACAGTTTGGAAAATATTCATTTTCTAACTTATCAGAAAAAAAATTAAAATTTGTACAATCCTGTTTAGAATGTATGATTGAAAAAAGTCTTCTTAAAAGTAGTGGCATTTTGATTTACAACACTTTCAGAAACATTCATTTTTTTGTATGCGGTTTATTTTTTCCTTTTTTACATACCCTCTTTACTACTTTTTTGTTTCTTTTCTTTCTCTTTTTTTTTTTTTATGAGAGTAGGCTTATGGCCTTCACGTCGGGCTCCAATTTTGTCCAATATCCTGTTTGAAATTTGTTTAGGCAATGTTATCTATAATGAAGAAAATTTAAACTGAGATTCTTAACTGAAATAATGTTTTAGGATCATGTCATTGCCAGGACCTCCAAACAACTCTGTTCCATCCATAAATTGTAAGAAGAATGCATTATTACCCCTTTGCAAAATGAATGATGTATGGACCTTTCCATAGGTTATCAAACTTTCCATGTTTTCCTTTGTCCTTTCTGCTAGAATCCCATTTCAACACTTTGTCTCCAATGTTGAAATCATTTTCTTTGGTCCTTCTGTCAAATATTTTCTTGATATTTTATTGTACCACCTATTTTCTTTTGTATAATCCTTCTATGGATTGCTACAACTGAATGGTTTGGTTTACTCTTCTCTGTATATCATTCCCTTCAAACTACACCTCTTGAACGAGTTTCATTACTGGCACCCCCAAGTTTGTTGGGAAGACTTCATCCATTCCATAGACTAGCTGATAGGGTGACATAAAAATTGACTTCTTATTTGTCAGCATGTCTGCCCATAGTGCATGTACCAATTGTTGTGCCATGATTTCTTATTTTCCTCCAGGATCTTCTTAATGATGTTCACCAAACTCTTATTTGAGGATTCAGCCAACCCATTACCTTGACGGTAATAGTTGTAGAGTGTCCCAAAGTAATGTGATATCTGTGGCAAAATCCACCATTTTCTTGGATTTAACAGTAGCAGTGTTATCATTAATGATTTTCCTAGGACATTTGAATCTAGATAGAACGTTGGTTTCAAGGAATATAATAATTACTGAGTCAGTGGTAGTCCTCGAAGGAATGGCCTCTATCCACTTGGAAAAATATTTAGTTATAGTAAGGATCCATTTATGTTGGGAAAAGGAGGAAGGGTGGATTTATCCAATGAAATCTAGACCCCATTGTTGAAAAGGAACTTCAACAAATATTGGTTGTAATGGTAAAGGCAATAAATTTATTTTTCCCTAAAAAATTTGGCATTTATGACAGGTAACTACCATTTAGTGGATGTCTGGGAAAAGGGTAGGCCAATAGAAACCAACCCTAAGGATCTTATTAACCATGGTTTTCCAATAGAGGTGGCCTCCATAATCCCCTTCATGAAATTCATGCATAATCCTATCTTCATTTTCTTTAGGAAAACATTTAAGCAATACACCACTAGAATTTTTCCAGTCTAAAAAATTTTCGAGAATGAAAAGATTTACATCTTTTAATTTCAATAATTTGGCCTTGGTTTTGGACAAACTAGGAGGAGAATTTAAATTAAAAAGCACAATTTTCAAATAGACCATGATATCATCAAGATATGTCACAATGAAGAAAACTATTTCATCTAAGAAAAAAATATCCATTTCTCTTTGAAAATTGGCTCCAACATTAATTAATCCAAAAGGAATTTTTACATACATAAAGGTGCCCCAAGGTGTAGTGAAAGCTATTTTGTGTTGATCATCTGGATGAACCAGCAACTGATTGTACCCTGAAAAGACATCTAGCAGAGAGATCCTTTTGGAGCCTACTACCCTTTGAAATATGTGGTCCATATTTGGTAAAGGGTAGTTGTCCTTCAGGGATGCTCTATTTAGATTTCTGAAATCAATGCGGAGCCTAATATCTGTTATCTTATTCCTCACAGATACAAGATTTGAAACCCATTCTGAGTACCTGAGTGGGACTATTATCCCAGCATCGTACATTTTCTTGATCTCTTTCTCAACAAGTGGCATTTGGACATGATTTATTCTACGTAGTTTCTGTTTAAAGGGCTTCTAGCTCTCTTTGAGTGGAATTTTGTGCTGGATGATATCAGTATCATAGGACTTCAAGTCTTCATAACTCCAGGAAAACACATCAATGAATTCTTTGAATAACTCAATATATTTATGCTTAATAGGTGTTGGAAGTGTCTTTGATAGCTTTACCATCATGGGCTCTTGCTCACTACCCAGATTGCACTCTTCTATATTTGCTTCAGTGGATTCGATTTTTGGCTTTCTAGCAACATCATTGAAATCAAAAAATTCTTCTAGGGGGACAAGTCCTCTTGGCAGGATATTGTGTCTGAACTGTAGCACTTCAAACTCTTATTTTTCTGGATCTTCACACATCTTTGTCCTATGTGGGTCTTTCTTTGCTAACATATTTATATCATCATCATGAGGGGCTCCTCCCTACATGTTTGTTTCTCAATAGAGAAATCCTCTTCATGATATAAGACCGAATTTGGAATCTCAAACTCATTTTTGGATTGCATGAAATCTTCAATCTGTTGGTCATCTCCAAAAACTTGCCAATACCCCATATTATCAGGGACTACTGGTGTGTGTTTAACCTGTACTATGTATTTTTTGTTAGGATGAGGTAGTTGAAAAGTGCTGGCTGCAAATTCTAGTCCATTGGCAAGGATGTTTTGATTTCTTGGGATAGAGGCAAGGTCATATTCTTCAAATGTTTTTAGGAGGTCAAGGGCAGAATTCCTGTATGCTCTCAATCTAGGATGCGTAGCTGAATATTCTACCTTGATCTGCCTAATGACTAGCTTAGAATCCCCATGGACAGAGCTCCTCTTGGCTTCTAATTTCTTTAGTAATTGTAACCCTAGAATGAATGCCTCATATTCTGCTATATTATTTGTACACTGAAAGTTCAGCTTGTAAGAGTGACCCTCTGCGTGGCAGTTCTTAGTGTTGTGTACCCAAACACCTGCTCTTGATCTAGTTTTTCCACAAAAACCATCAAAACTCAAGCTCCAAAGAGTTTCAGGTTCATACTTGTGTTGTTCATTTTCTATTTGGTCTGATTGTTCTTCCTTTTCTTCTTCTTTTTCATCTATTTGTTAACTAATTTTTTCATCATTTTAAAGGATAAATGAATCAAGGTCAGAGTGAACAGAGTAGAGAGGGGCGGGGTGGGGGGTTATCAGGCTTTTCTTGACTACTCACCATGTATTTCATATGAGTTTCCCTATACAATCTTCCTGGTTGGCTAAAGACTAGTATGGTATCATAGGTCATATCCATTTGGAGGGTGCCTTGAAGCTTGGCTCCCCATGAGCATGATAGAAGCATGCCATATTTAGGGGGAATGTCAGCCACCACAGTATCCATTACTAGACTTTAGGTTTGTATTTGTGTTAAAGTAACACAAAGATATTTGATCATGCCTAGACATTTAACTCTACTGGAGTTAAAAGAGTACAGGTTTTTGTATGGTCTAGTTATATCAAGGCCACATTTCTCCATAATTACCTTTGGCATGAGGTTATGAGATGCTCCTGAATCTAACATGGCATTGTGGAGGATATTATCATGAATATTCAAACTAACATAAAATGGGGGCTCACCTCCCTCCTGGAATTTACCTTCTACTTCATGTCCAAACAAAAGTCCAGGTTTGTCATCATACAAATTTACAGTATAAGTATTTTCTCCTATGTTTAGTTCTTTCAAAACTTGGGATCTACATACATATTGGCCTACCAATTCAGTGAGAGGTATGGAAATATTTATCTTTGAAATTTCATTCTCAATACTAAATGGTGTCTATATTTTTGGAAGATTTGAATCAGTTTTAATAGACATTATTTTAGCAGCAATTTCAGATTGTTGATATGCATAAGGGATATTCGATGGATTAGTTTTGTTAGGGCCGATAGTTGATTTACTAGTGCTAATTTCTAGACATTTTTTACTTTCTTTAGAACCTTTAACCATTTTATTTGAACTTTATGTTTTCTTTTTAAGATCAGTTTGAGGGTCCTTTCTAGCAGAATTTTCAGAATTATCTCTCTTGGGAATGTCTTGGACTTTCTTGATTTTGAGATCATATTGTCTATGCACCTCCATGATAGCTTTTTTGAATCATTGTTTATAATCCTCATATTCATTGCATTCCTCTTCAATTTGAGTTGGGGAAAATATTCCTTGCTCTTACTTAGTGAGGAAAAAAATATCCTCATCATTAACTCCCATTAGATTAATTTGACTTTCTGCTGGATCTTCAATCAACCCCTCATCCTCATCATCATAGTTGTCATGGAAAGGAGGCATGATTTCCTAGTCAGGTCGTCTCTATTCCCTCTGTATTATTTGAAGGGGTTTTCTCCTAAAGTTTTGGTTTTGGTTCTGATTTATATTCTGAGGAGTTGCTTGGTTTTCTCTAGGGAAACATCTCTCATGTAGTTTGTTTCTCTCCATCATCCTCTCTATGGTTCTAACTTGGTTATCAATATTAGTATCATATGTGGAGGCTATAACCTCTTCCCTATATGTGACTCTCTTTTCATTTTTCATTCTAGCCCTTTTGGCAATCAGATTTGCTTCCACACTTACTGCACCCCTCTCCATGTCTTCTAATGTAGGAGGGTCTCTCTCTCTTAGCTGATAAGCCATCTCTGGGTAGAAACCATCTTGAAATTTCATTAGGGATAAACCTTGTGCGGGTTTCATGTGAGCAGGGAGTGAATTATATACACTGTTGAGCCTAGTGCATTAATCTTGGACACTCTCCAATGTTTCTCTTGATGTTTTCATATTCTGAAAAGATTTGGAGATCATTTTTCTTGACTTCCCATTTATTTAGGAACTATTGGTGAAAATAAGGGAGGTCATGTATACTATTAGGGGTCAGGCCTTTAAACCACTTTCTTTCATATCCCCCTATGATTTGAGAAAACATTATTAAATTGATAGTTTCATAATCTAGCTATTGACGATCAAAATAATCATCCATTATATCCACATGTTGTTGAGTATTTGTAGAACTAATTTCATCAAATAGGGGAATTTTTGATTGATAGTCTTGTGGTAGAGGCACTAAAGGAAATGGTAGGACTAATGGGGCATAGCGTGATGCCATGGTTGGTGGTTGAGGAACCCAAGGGGGGTTAACAAAAGGAGGTGGAGGGTTGAATGGAGAAAGGTAAACAGGGGGTGTATGAGTGGGGGTTTGTGGACTATGGTGAGTAAGGTTCAAGGAAATGATAGGGGCTATATATATACTTGGACGAACTATTGTTGTAGTAAGTGTAGATAGTTCTACATACTATTGAAGGTAAGCATCATCAATAGATGAACTGAGCTCAATTACCCTTCCTTGGAGGGATTCAAAGTGTTGGAGAAGCTTAAAGTCGATAAGAGTGGGGGTAGAAGCTTCTACAATGGGACTATGCTGTAAGATGGGTGGGTCCAAAACTGTCTAGGTTATCCAATTCTGGGATTTAGTCCTGAAAAATATTTGCTCAAGTGTGAGTCAAATTGGATATCCTGTAGTTTTTTAAGTTTTTCAGGTAGGGAACTTGCCTTGTGAATAGGCTTGCTAACAGTTGAACTCTCAGACGTAGGATTTTTCCTTACGATTTTCTCTGGATTGTCAACTATTGCAGGAGGGTTTGGGTCAGGATGGGATCTGGTACAGATTATTTTAGAAGCCATAATTTAGACCCAAAGCACAAAGATATTGAAAGTTTTATAATAGCTAAAAAAAAATATATGTGAAAAAATACTCAATTCACACAATATTTTGACTGGGTTTTTATTTTCCTTTTGATAATCGTAGGTTTTCTCAATAATTCCCCAGTATAGTTGCCATTATGTTAGCTCCCTGTAATTTGTCAAATTGGAAATAAAAAGTAGGAGGGAACAACATCAAACCACTTTGGAGTCCAGGATCTTTCCTTCCTGGGCTCAGAGAGGGCTCTCTCTATATTTATGATTAACTGATTTAGCTTTATGATTATATTTTCTGATTTTAGGCTATTTATAAAGATTGGGGTAGTTTTTTTGGTTGGATAGATAGAATGTGGGGAGTTTAATCCATTGGGATATGGAGTCATAAAAAGGTTGATATGTACATCAATTTTTCAAGGGTTTTCACAGGGCAAGCTAACTATGTCAAATGGATCATAGTGACAGTGTGAATATGAGATGGTAGTGAGTTCAGTAAAGTTAAAGAGCAGTTAAGAATTCATTAACTATACTTCAACATAAATGTAGAGTAGATAGTCCCCGAATTATGCATTCAGGTCTTTAGAGGAGAAAATTTAAAATAACAGTTCAGTGGGGGTAAAGAGTAGTTAAGAATTCTTTAACTCAAATTCACAAGAGAACCTCAAGATAACAGTTTCAGTGAAAATAAAGAGCAGTTAAGAATTATTTAGTTAAAATTCAAAAGAAAACCTTAACATAACAGCTAGGTAAAACTAAAGAGCAGTTAAGAATTCTTTAGTTATAATTTCAAAGGAAAATGTTAAGATAACTATAATAGACAGAGTTAAGGTGCTGATGCAGCATATCTTAATCAAAAAATTTTGTTTTTCTATCATAGAAATTGATTTATAGTATGGAAAAAAAAAGGAAAAAAATTAACATAAAAGGGATAACATCACCATTAACATAGCTCAAGTATCCTGTGAAAGGGCTTTTATTATTGATGTTCAGCTCAAAAAACAGTTACAGTGCTCTAATACAACAATCTTTGTAACTCAAAGTCTAAAAAAATTCCAACCCTTGATAATGAAAATACATGCAGTATTTAACAATAACTGAGGTGGTTGCCCTAATCTAAGGCGACAAACTGCATTTGCTATAGAGTAAATGAAATTTTGACAATTATGACCATGCAAGGCAAAAGCCAAAAATATATCTGACAAACCTACTGTAACAATAACTTTCAAATTAACTCCTGATCTAACTTTAAAATATCTTTGAACAACTGGCTGCAAAATTAAATTTTATAATAAATTTTGAACTGATGCTAAAATATATCTGATTGTAATATTAACTATGGTAGCTTTCATTAGATCAAAATTAAGCTAGAGGTGGCCAACATGGTTGTGAAGAGACAAATGTTGATTAGGCTTGACATCTGGCTTTGTTTTTGGATTTACCACTTCATAGACCATAAGAGAGGATGCATTGCTGGCACTGCAAAAATTAATCTTTCACGCTGCTTATCATATGATTATTTCTTAACTCTGTCCTTTAACTATGTCCTTTATTTTTAACCTGTCTTGATCTACCTTTTCATCTGTTTTCACCATTACCCTTGACTTCTCCATTTACTGCTTTTTCCTTTCACTGTCTTTTATTTTGAATAAACTTTGTTGCTGGTGGAGTAAATGTATAATCCTTGATAATCATTACTATATTTCTTTCTGCTCCATTGATGTATAGAATCTACTGTTGAGGAAAACCATTCGAATCCATACCCTATGAGTCTTGGCAGGAGGTGGATAGGTGGTGAATGCGAAAAAGGCATGTAGGCCATTGGATCAGATGGTGGTGATGAGACGACTGTCGAAGTTTCAAATGGATGGTAAGAGGTGGGACCAGGCAGTCTAATGGAAAGGTGGTTTATGGTTTATCGCACAATGCATGAATGGTTTGGTGGTTTATGATCGAGGAGTGTGATCAAGCATGGGGATGACGCGTTGTGGATGGGAGGGGTTGCAAAACTGCCCATTTCGCAACCCCCTGATGGTTCTAAACAATGAGTAATTGGGGGTGCGAAAAGGTGTAGGGGCCGTTAGATCAGATGGTGGAGATCAGAGGGTGGTTGGGTGTCAGATTGATAGCGGGTCAGGATTGAATGAAATAGAGGGTTTAAATGTCAAGCCCAGGGATATATTAAAGAAAAGGGGTAAATGAAAATGAAAAGCGAGGGAAATTTTTAAAGCGGAGGTGTTAAATATAAAGTGGGGCCAGGGTTAAATGTAGTGATCGAAGTAATGAAATGAAATTTATGTTTAATATGTTTGACAGGTAGTAATGTAGAGTGGGGCCCGAGGTATATTTTATTTATTTAAAAACTATGAAAAAATGGGTTTTACATGTTTTTAATGGAAAAGGGGAATTAGTAAAGGGGAATGGGGTTTTAGCTAGGGAAAGGGGTTTAGGAAGGGGGAAAGGTTATATATATGTGGTTTTAGGAATTTAAAATGGGATTTTAGTGCACGGTAGTGTTAGAAATAGGTAAAATGAAAGGTAATGCAGAGGGTAAATGAAAATAATGAAGGCAGTGAGATTTGGCATTTTATCACACTTAATCAGAAAAAATTTCCTCTTTTAACTGAATCAAATGGTAGATGGACTTATTTGAACCCTTTATCACCCAGGATCTCCTTTCCTTTCTGAAATTAAATTATATTCATGGAGTATTATTTTCAGCATGAAAAATATAAGAAATAGGCAGTCATTTGGTGATACTGTAAAAATACAGGAGTCTAACAGTGGCTCCAACTGGGGAGGGCAGCTCCTTTAGGAGGTGTCAAGAAATTTTTAGACTAGTAGCCTGATCCATTGGGCTGATTCCTACCCTATAATCCTGATCTACTGCAACTTTTGTGACTGTGACCTTCAAAAACTGAAATCCATGCTTACTGCAAACGGAGGTCTGAAACACACTTGATCTTGAACCTAAATAAACAACCTAAAATTGAAGACTTGGAACATTCTCAAGTATTTTAAGAGATATTTTTCATACATACCTACCCAACCTATGATTCAAATAATTTTTCTTCCTTTTGGGGTGCATTTAGACTTGCAAACCTTGACACCATTTTTTTATTTTGAACCTCTCACTTACCAGCTATCCCTTATTTCTCCTATTGGTTCAGATTTGGATTTTGAACCAATGTCGTTTTCTACCTACCTATTGATACGCCAAGATTAAAGAGTTTGGAAAATCTTCATTTTCTAACTTATCAACAAAAAAATCAAAATTTGTACAATCATGTTTAGACTGTATGATTGAACAAGGCCTTCTTAAAAGTAGTGGAATTTTGATTTGCAACACTTTCAGAAACATTCATTTTTTTGTATGGGTTTTCTTTTTTCTTTTTTTACACACCCCCTTTTCTACTTTTTTTTTTCTTTTCTTTCTCTATTTTTGTTTTATCAGACTAGGCTTATGGCCTTCACTTTGGGCTCCAATTTTGTCCAATATCCTATTTCAAATTTGTTGTTATCTACAATGAAGAAAATTTAAACTGAGATTCTTAATTGAAATAATGTTTTAGCATGCTGCCATTGACAGGACCTCCAAACAACACTATTCCATCCATATCTTGTAAGAAGAATTCATTATTACCCTTTCAAAATGAATGATGTATGGACCTTTCCATAGGTTATCAAACTTTCCATGTTTGCCTTTGTCCTCTTTTCTAGAATCTCATTTCAACACTTTTTCTCGAATGTTGAAATCATTTTCTTTGGTCTTTCTATCAAATATTTTCTTTATATTTTCTTGTACAACCTTTGTTATTTTGTATACTCCTTCTTTGGATCACTACATTTGAATAGTTTGGTTTACTCTTCTCTATATATCATTCTCTTTAGACTGCACCTCTTGAACAAGTTTCATTACTGGGACCCCCAAGGTTGTTGGGAAGACTGCATCCATTCCATAGACTAGCTGATAGGGTGACATATCAATTGAATTCTTATTTATCAGCTGAAATAAACACAAAAGAAGATATACACATATATTTGGTGATGGAAGGTGTATGAATTTTGTGAGATATCATTGTAATCCATAAAAGGTTATTTCAGACAAAAGGAAAAGTAATGAGCCTCAAGAAGAAAAGTAATAGTACTATCCCAAAAGAGACACATGAGAATCTATGAAAAGCATAGAATCTTAATATATGAAAGAATGTAAACTTAATCTATTAAAACATGATAATCTCTAATCTATAAAACTGAGTAAATTTAATCTATGAAAACTTGTAAATTTAATCTACAAATCATTTGAAATATATTTCTATGAAAGAAAACATTTGTTGTCTATGAAAGCAAGAAAATATAATTACAAATGAGAATGATTTAGAATTTAAATATTTTATATTTTTATAATTCTCAAGAGCTTGGTTGCAATATGGAAAAGAATGAAGTGACAATTAAAAACTTGAAAGTAAAGTATATGTAATAGGTAAATAATTCAAACCCTAAACTAAGTGATCATTTTGATGCAATTTATTTCTTAATTGAAAATATTGAATAATTGTTAGAAAATTGTGATGACTAATAAACTAGATTTATTTAGGTTCAGAATGAGTTATCTATTTCCTAATTTTATGGAAAATTCAAAGTGTTTCTTCTACTATTACATTTGATGCCTGCCACATGAAATATGAAACATTCCAATTGAAATATCCACAAATATCTCCAAATAAATGCACTGTTTTCAAGAAATTCTCGATTGCCAACTATATGAGCTCATTCTACACAAAACCCATGTTTCAATTTTTTGAGATCTATCTTAATTTTCCGAGAACCTATGTTAGAAGTTGTCTAGTCGAAAATTGCTATTTATCTAGATCACCATTTTCAATTAAGTGTTAAAGGCTTACACTTGCAACACTAAGCGAAGTGATATTGTTGATATGGAAAATAAATTAATTTAAAAAACAAGAAAACTAATATAATATGTATATATTAGAAAACTACATGAATTATAAAACAACATCTTACAACAAAACAATGATATAAAACTGCAAACTAAATAACACAAGAAGATATCAAATGTTTTTATTCCATCATGGTTTGGAATTATTCTCCAAGAATTCCTCCCTTTGAATGGAAAAGGAACTCCTATTTATACAAAAATAAGATAACTAATTAATAAATGTACATTCACAAATATCTCATGTGGTTACAATCATGTTTTAACATCTAGCAAGTAACATCTCTACTTATCCTCTCCCAAATATTTGAAATATTTGTTAAGAAATATATAAAAAATTCCATGATTCTTCTCCATCAAATGTTCTTGAATGATTATCACAAATTTTCTCCAAATATTCAAGGATTGAAAATGAAATTCGAATTTGGGACTTAGAGGCCAAATATGACTTTGCTGTAATCTTTAAATATGCCTGCACAGATCACAAAACTCATCCAAATTTTATATATAAGTGAATACATGTTATATTTTTAATATTTAAGAATAAATTCACTCAAAATACTAAAATAAATTCTTTGGAAAATAATAATTATAAACCCATATATAATCATAAAAATGGTCTTAATCTAATAGTCGAATATCTCCTATTCCTCTAATCTATAATAATATTGATACGCCCAGGAAAAATGAAACTTAATGCAATGTCCTGTGCACACTCCTATGGGATCATACATGTGGAAGGTCATCTTACCAAACTTAAGGCTTTCAAGTTGTTCTACTTCTTCTTTTGCGACCTTTAAGCTCTTGTGCACATAGGGTCCCACTTGGAGATGGAAGAATGACCAAGGTGTCTTCTTCCTCTTTTGCAACAACTTAGAAATACATGTGCTAAGGTTATAGGAAACCTCTTGCATGACCACCTTAACTATCACATATCTCGGGAAAATATGTGGTCTTTGCAAACTAAATAATGTGATGTATTTTCTATCTAGTGAGGTAATCCAATATACTACTTTTTCCATTGTCTTCATTTACTCATGGGACATGCAAGGATATTCTTCCTCAAAGATAATTTGATACAAAACATTGAAGAAATCCTCAACAAGTTTTTCATACATTCAGCTGTAACTGTACTCTGACAATAGTTTGCAATATTCTTGGGTAGGGAGGTCTCTTCAGGTCTAATTCCATTTAATACCATATAATTCATGGCGAGCACATATTCCATTAATTAAATAGGTAAACATGTTAAACTATGGTTTATCTCCTTTAGGTTGGTTTTTCACCTTATTCAAGTTGATTCGAAACTGCAAAGACACTAGATACGATGAATTGAATATCTTCCCTTCTATGACAATCAGGTACAACATGTAGATCCATATTTCAAGGAAGGATTCAATATTCCTATTTCGATATACTTGGAAACACATAGCCATAAAATACTGATACACCATTCTAAGAGGCTTGGCTTGGAAAGTATTTCTTTGATTCTGGCGAAATTTGGCCAACTATTTCTATCATGACATGATCATCTCTTTCCTACCTATATAACTTGAAGCTACATAGAATTGAAAATATAAGTGGTGCTTAGGCTTGGCCAAGTTGTAAATGAAGCGAATGTCATGTGGTTGATAGGAGGAAAGTTGGTACCCACTAATTTGTTTAATTCCATGCTATTAGTGTATAGACCCTACAATATCCACTTGATAACATTATCACATGGGAGAAATGAATATCTAAAGGACACATTATGGAAAATTGATCGTTGTATGTTCATATAGACTTTCCTATCTGTTAGCCCCCTATGAATTTTTTGACAAGCAAACAGGGGGATAAAATGTTTTTTGAGCATTCAAGGAATGCATTCCCTCTGAAAACACATCATCCTTGAAGCCTCCTTGTGCCTTTTTCCTTTGATAAATCCTCACTACAATTTCCAGTTAAAAAGCGTCTCTGTTTCTGTGAAGAAAATGCCCAGAAGGCCTCCATTTCCCCATATTTCATTCCCACTAAGCCTTTGTTTTCATCACCTTTTTCCCTTCTGAAAAGTCCTCCAAATTCCCTTTTTAACCTTCTAAATCATCCCAACCCCCTTTTAAACCTGACAAGCACCCTTTGTTTGTCTTAAAAACCCTTCATTTCCCCTACCGAATCCTTGTTTTGGCCTTAAAAAGCACTAAAATTAAGCCAAAATACCCACTTTTTACTTTATAACAGGCTAAGCTCCTTTTCAGCCAACCCCTTATCCACTTCCCCACATGACCCACACCCAGAACCAAGCGCTAAAGGCCTGGGCGCTTATCGCAATCAGAGCGATCAATGTGGGCACAATCCTTTGTAAACTCAATTTTCCCCGATACGAGGTCTTTTACACTATAGACCACGGGCGCATTCTGCACCGTTGATCTTTCAAAGATCGAATGGTTAGTGCTAAACTCTACACGCAACCATATCCTTTCTCCTACCACCCTCCGATTAAATAAGAGTCGTCGATCTGTCTCCAGATCGGATGGTGGTCGCTCAATCGCACCATCGCAATCGCCCAATCCCGTATCGTTGGTCCTCCCGATTGGTGCGCCCCGATTGGATCCTAGCCATCCATCCCGCTTGATCCAATGGCCCAGATTACCCCTCACTCCGCCCCTGTGTCCCCGATTGGTCATCTCTGACCCAATCGCAATCGTTGATCTCCTTAGATCTGACGGTCCTCATTCATCTCGCTTTTTTATTCTACCCTTTGCCTCCACTTCCCCTTTTTAAATCTGGACCATCCATCCACATAATCCAATGCTCCGTAGTGAACCTGATGGCCCACTTCACCCGCACATCTTCCCATTTCGTGCTCCACCTTACACCATCCGATCTTCTCGCTCCAGATCCAACGACTGAGGATCATATCGTGTGATTTTAATGCCCGAGCTTTAACGCCTGATAATTACGCGATATAAGAATTTTTTAAAGGCCATGTGTCATGCGGTGAGGCATATCATGTGATTTGGGGCAATTTTCTAAATCTTCTTAAAGCCACGCGATACCAGTGGCTTTCCCGTCCAAAACCGCCTTCCTCCTTTCTGTCCCCGCAACCTCCATATTCAATTGCAGCCATCCATCTAAGCCAGATCAACGGTCCATATCTCATCTCACATTCCATTCATATTTGTTCATCGCGTGATCATAGAACTTCATCGTGTCACCTCAACCGTTGATCTCCTCCTGAGATCCGACGGTCCATATTAAATCGCCCTCCGCCCTAGCCGGGTCCCACATCAAGCCTTGCTTCATTCATTTTTCGTGATTTCCTTCGTATTTGCCCAAATTTAAAGCTTTGGTGTTTTAACACTAAAGTGTTATTTCTCTACCCATCTGACTATTAACCCCTCTGTTCATTGATCCTGACCATTGATCACTGCTTCGGCTTATGATCAGACGGTCCGCAATCCTTATCATACCAAACTTTCATCAACTCATTATTTCGCCATCTGCAGTGTTTTCCACCATTTCCTCCACTAAAGCCATTGTTTCCACAGTTGCGCCACCGCTTCCACAGGCCTCTGTAGCATTCCTCCACCACGTCCCCTAGATTTTTTAATGAGTTTATTGCATTGTGCAAGGTATACGAAGTGGTAAATTCACTCTGTTTTCCATAATCACAGCCACTATGATTCAGAATACAGAGATGCCATTACAGTAGCAGCGAAGTGTATCAATAGTAGGGATTAAAGGTTTTAAAGCCCGTAATTGAATATTTAGCATCTAATCCCATGTTCAAAGGAAGAAGACGCAATTTGAAGACTAATGCACATGAAACAAGCCATATATGTGTTTATGTCAAAAGAACGTATTTTATTAGAGAGCACACTTTCCTATAGAAGTCTCCATGCCTCCTCGAGTTCCTAAAGGCCATTTCACTGACAGAAATCTTCCAAAGACTATCAGGACAGCAATAATGGACGCATGGAAACCCAGAAGACCTTCAGTCACCTTACTTGGTTCAGAAGACAGAATAGAGTGCCTTACAGCCAGAAAGGACTTTAAAGAACACATCCGATGGTCAAATTTCGACCTGACAGAGACTCCAAACCAGACTACAGAGTATAGTGCAGAGCTATTAAGCAGAGTGGGGATAGATACTTCCCCAAATCTGCCTTAATGGATCCATTTAATTTATATCTACTCCCATAGTTACTCATCCTCCTCTAAGAACCCCTGAAGAACATATTGTAAAGTTTTTTGTTGTTGTTGTTGTTGTTGTTAGTGTAGGGACTCATTCGACTATTATAACGGTTGTTGAGGGAGATTAGCTGAGTATTTTGTAATGTAGTAGGTTGGGAGGAGAAATTTTGGACTGTAATCATCCATTGAGCTTAGTGTATGTGACTGGTTTTGCACATCAATTAATCAAGCAATTTCATAGGATCCTGGTCTATATTACGGGCGATGTTTCTCTTACTGCATTGTTTTATTACATTATTCATGTTGTCCATTTATTCTCTGATAGGAATCAGTAAATTAGGCTTAGGATATACCCTTGCATGGTACCCTAATGCCCACTGTTCTTATTGTCTTAGATGTTTTCTGTTGATAGTGAACCTAAGAGAAAATTCAAGTAATTTAACCAATTAATGATGTTGGTCTGGCCCATGCTTATTGATGTGTGAATTCAGAGTTTGTTTCTTAGATGTTCTTGGTGGGTTTAGGCTGCAAGAATTGGGATATCGTGGATGTAGTGTAAACCCTGATCCACTGGGGTCCTTTTCTAACAGATTGGCCTATCTGAGATCCCTTGAGCTGGTGTCAAAGCATTGAAGGTTAAAATTCCTTCTCTGACCTGAGGCCTAGTTCTATGTTTAAATCTTAAGTGTTTTCTCTTTGAGAGTATGTTGAAGCAGATCTGGAGTTAGATGACCTCTAGTGTGATCTTAAGCTACCCTCTATGTCTCTCCTTTCACTCCTTATTGTTCCATTTCACCATGTATCTAGAAGATCCTTTAGTATAGATGATTTTCCCTCTAGAAGCCTTGCTTAGTTGTATGCAAGTAATCCCCTTTCATGACTCCATAGCCCAATGGATGGCGCAGTATTAACCTATCCTCTTTTACCAAAACATCATGTTTCTTTGCTCCTTTCCTTCCATTACCTTCTCAGTTAATGATCTCAGGCCAACCCAACAACCAACCAAATCATTTAAACCCCCATTGTGCTTCATACCTAGCCTAATACCTCATTTTGAGCTTCAAAGACATATCATTCTTTTCTTTATTGGAGAGATCCCTCTTCGAGTCCAGGAGGGCTAGATCCTAGGGCCCCAAAGTGGTTTTGATGTTGTCTGGTCTTTTGGTCTTTCCAATCAGGCCAAAACACTGGAACTCCAACATAATGGTGACTCCATTGGAAAAAAATATGAGAGTCCTTAACTACTAATATCTGTTTTGAGTTGTCGCATTTTCTTCAAAAACATAATGGTGACTCCAATGGGGAACAAATCAAACCAATGCCTTTAGATTGGTTTTTCATTGCTGATGGTGGACAGCATCCTGTTGCAAACATCCAAAGTCATCCACCTGGTGACTCCACACTCTACAATTCCTAATAGATCTAATGACTCCACTGGTAGAAGACTCTGAACTGGTTGAGAAGATGCAGTAACATTATTTGTAGAAACATGGATCCAAATATGGACCAGGAAGCAAAGCTAGATGCTTTGGAGGATAAATTGATAAAACTGGTGAATAGATTTGGTGAAGTAGTGAAGATGTATGTGGCTAATTTAAATGCAAATTTTGATTATCTAGAGTAGCCCATGCATTTTCTAGAGCAAGAGAAAACTCCATACCTAGAAAATGAGCAAGACATGTATGATATTCAAGAGTCTATAGAAGATGAAGAAGAAAGTGATCATGAACTGTCTGATGACTTACCCATGTCTTGTACTATGATGATTAGAGAAAATCAGGGCTTAATGAAAAAATATAATAGGGAGTTCTACATTGAGGAAACAAGTGACCACATGGAAAATGCAGAATCTGAGGCAGAAGAAGAACCAGCACACATAGGGGGCCCCCTTCTAGCTGGTAATTGATCTCAGATTCCACTAGAAGAGTGGCACCCTAATCATAAGGAATTGCTTGAATCAGAAAGAGATCAAGAAACATCGGAAACCCCTCAACGTTTCCCTGCTAACACAAGTGAATATTCCATAGAAGAGGCTCAAGAGGATATTCAACCTCCAGATCAGTTAGTACAAGAAACAGAGGATTGATGTTCTTCTGTTTGTGCTAAAAAATAAATTCCTCCATTGACAGAAGAAGAGATGGACCAAATATTAAACACGCAGTCCACCTCTGAAATATTTTATAGAACAGATACGCTTGCTCACTCATCTAATGAGTTTGATTATGAAGATCCAGAAAACTCCTTTGCTGATCAAAATGAAGAAAGACCTGCTGAGAATCCAATATGTTTGATTGGTGACAATGATTACGATTATGATTTTCCCAGTTATGATCTATTTGATGATGATTGTTTCCAGAAGGAAGTTGAGCTTGCAAGACCATCATTAGTAGACTCATGGGAGGAAAATCAGGGCCAGCCACTCCAGAGAGGCAATGAACTAGGTCAGCCTATCTATGATATTGATGGGGAAAGTTATGAAAGCATAGTAATAGATGAAGATTCATTGAATTTTCAGTTTGTTACGTCTTTGATCATCATTAGTGAATGCCATGAAGATGGAGATCAGTATCATTTCATTTCAGAGGATGAGGAAGAAAGAAAAGAAGAGATTTTTTAGCATGATGAAAGTAAGGAGCATTCTCTTGACAAAGAGGAAGCAATGGATCATACCCCTGCTCAAGAGTACATAGATATTTTCACAGAGCTCAGCCCATCAGAGTAGAATATAGCAGAGCTCCAAGGGGACACAACTGCAATATATGATGAGTCCTCCAGTTTAGAAAATGAAGAAGATGAAGGAGATTCTCTTTCCCAAGAGAGTCTTGTTCTTGATCCAGTGGTAGGAGAAGAAATCCTAGTTGAATCCTGCCTGCCAAATATTCATATCCAGGTATCATTTCATGATCCTTATGTTTATTTCCTGCAAACATTTGAAGAAGGATCAAAGGTCTTTTTGAGCAGCATGTTGCAGACAACAATAAAATTTTTAAAAGCTGCTGTTGAGGAACAAAAAGAATGGGAGTGACCCTGCCTATTCGGCCTGCTGAAAGAAAGGAGCAGAAAATACCAGCCATGGGATCATCTGATGTACTGGATGTATTGGAAGAGAAGGTTGATAAGCTAGACTTGTAAATATGTCAAGTTAGAGTAGGGTAGGTAGGAAAAGCTCAATAAAGCTCAGTCTGTCAGCATTTAGTTAGTGGTTTTAAATTTCTGCAAATTTTTTAGTCCATGAGCAATTTTTTCTTTATGCGATGGTCCGTAGCAAGCTAGACAGTCTAATCCTGGCTTGACTATTTTTCAATTTCTGTCTTATAATGTAGAGAAGAAGTCTGCTAGACAGTTTAGTCCTAGCAGACATTAGTTTATGTAGAGAAAATATGAGGCCAACAATTTAATCTAGTCTCATGGAGTAATAAGGGTAGAAATAAAATAGGTTTATTTTCTGGTTTGTAAAAATTGATGATGTAAAGGGTCTGCAAGTCTAAATGCACCCAGAAGAAAAAATGTTAGGACTGCAGTATGGGTAGGTAGTTATTTGAGAGAATATTACTGCTGATATGATGTCTTCATGATTTGTGGCAGCTGAGATAAGAAATAAAATGGATGTGTCAAGTACGAGGCATCTGGCCTACACCAAATATCATTCTCTAAATTCTTGACACCTTCAAGAAGGTGCCATCCGCATGTGGAGCCACTATTAGCCCCCTATGAATTTTTTGACAAGAAAACAGGGGGCTAAAATTTTTTTTGAGCCTTCAAGGAATGAATTCCCTCTAAAAACACATCATCCTTGAAGTCTCCTTGTTCCTTTTTCCTTTGATAAATCCTCACTACAGTTTCCAGTTAAAAAGCCTCTCTGTTTTTATGAACAAAATGCCCAAAAGCCTCCATTTCCCCATATTTCATTCCCACTAAGTCTCTGTTTTCATCACCTTTTTCCCTTCTACAAAGTCCTGAAAATTCCATTTTATCCTTCTAGATCATCCCAACCCCCTTTTAAACCTTACAAGCACCCTTTGTTTGGCTTAAAAACCCTTCATTTCCCCTACCGAATCCCTCTTTTGGCCTTAAAAAGCACTAAAATTAAGCCTAAATATCCACTTTTTACTTTATAACAGTCTAAGCCCCTTTTTGGCCAGCCCCTTAACCACTTCCCCACATAACCCGTGCCCATAACCAAGCGCTAAAGGCCTGGGTGCTTATCACAATCAGAGCAATTAATGTGGGCGCAATCCTTTGTAAACTCGATTTTCCCCGATGCGAGGTCTTTTACATTATAGACCGCGGGCACATTCTTGACCGTTGATCTTTCAAATATCGGATGGTCAGTGCTAAACTTGGCACACACCCATATCCTTTCTCCTACCATCCTCCAATTAAATAAGAGCCATTGATCTGTCTCCAGATTGGGTGGTGGTCGCTCAATCGCACCATCGCAATCACCCAATCCCGTATCGTTGGTCCTCCCAATTGGCGCGCCCCGATTGGATCCTAGCCATCCATCCCGCTTGATCCAAAGGCCCAGATTACCCCTCACTTTGCCCCTGTGTCCCTGATTGGTCATCCTCGACCCAATCACAACCGTTGATCTCCTTAGATCTGACGGTCCTCATTCATCTTGCCTGTTTATTCAACCCTTTGCCTCCGCTTCCCCTTTTTAAATCTGGACCGTCCATCCACATAATCCAATAGTCTGTAGTGAATCTGATGGCCCACTTCGCCTACGCATATTCCCATTTTGCGCTCCACCTTACACCGTCTTATCTTCTTGCTCCAGATCCAACGACCGAGGATGATATCGCGTGATTTTAATGCCCGAGCTTTAACGCCTGAGAATTACGCGATATAAGTGGTTTTTAAAGGCCACGTGTCACGCTTTGAGGCATATCGCATGATTTGGGGCAATTTTCTAAATCGACTTAAATCCACGCGATACTAGTGGTTTTCCCGTCCAAAGCTTCCTTCCTCCTTTCTGTCCCCGCAACCTCCATATTCAATCATTGCAGTCCATCTAAGCCAGATCAACAGTCCATATCTCTTCTCGCATTCCATTCATATTTTTTCATCACGTGATCATAGAACTTCATCACGTCACCTCAACTATCGAGCTCCTCCTGAGATCCGATGGTCCATATTAAATCGCCCTCCTCCCTAGCCGGGACCCACATCAAGCCTCGCTTCATTCATTTTTCGTGATTTCCTTCGTATTTGCCCAAAGTTAAAGCTTTGGCGTTTTAACACTAAAGTGTTATTTCTCCGCCCATCTGACTATTAACCCCTCCGTTCATTGATCCTGACCGTTGATCACCACTTCGGCTTATGATCGGATGATCTGCAACCCTTATCATACCAAACTTTCATCAACTCATTCTTTTGCCATCTGCGGTGTTTTTCACCATTTCCTCCACTGCAGCCACTGTTTCCACAGTTGTGCCACCACTTCCACAGGCCTCTGCAACATTCCTCTGCCACCTTCCCTGGATTTTATAATGAGTTTATTAGATTGTGTAGGGTATACGGAGTGGTAAATTCACTCTGTTTTCCATAATCACAACCACTCTGATTCAGAATACAGAGATGCCATTACAGTAGCAGCGAAGTGTATCAAAAACAAGGATTAAAGGTGTTAAAGCTCGTAATTGAATATTTAACATCTAATCTTGTGTTCAAAGGAAGAAGACGCAGTTTGAAGACTAATGCACACGAAACAAGCCATATCTGTGTTTATGTCAGTAGAATGTATTTTCTCAGAGAGTACACTTTCCTACAGAAGTCTCCATGCCTCCTCGAGTTCCTAAAGGCCATTTCACTGACAGAAAGATTCCAAAGATTGTCAGGACAAAAATAATGGAAGCATGGAAACCCAGAAGACCTTCAGTCACCTTACTTGCTTCAGAAGATAGAACAGAGTGCGTTACAGCCAGAAAGGACTTTAAAGAACACATCCGATGGTCAAATGTCGACCTGACAGAGACTCCAAACTATACTACAGAGTACAGTGCAGAGCTATTAAGCAGAGTGGGCATAGATACTTCCCCCACTATGCCTAAATGGATCCATTTAATTTATATCTACTCCCACAGTTACTCATCCTCCTATGAGAACCCCTGAAAAACATATTTTAAAGGTTGTTTTTGTTGTTGTTGCTGTTAGTGTAGGGACTCATTCGACTGTTAAAACGGTTGTTGAGGGAGAGTAGCTGAGTATTTTGTAATGTAGTAGGCTGGGAGGAGAAATTTTGGACTGTAATCAGCCATTGAGCTTAGTGCATGTGACTGGTTTTGCACATCAATTAATCAAGAAATTTCACAGGATCCTGGTCTATATTACAGGTGGTTTTTCTCTTATTGCATTGTTTTATTACATTATTCATGCTGTCCATTTATTCTATGATAGGAATCAGTAAATCAGGCTTAGGATATACCCTTGCATGTTACCCTAATGCCCACTTCTCTTCTTGTATTAGATGTTTTCTGCTGATAGTGAACCTAAGAGAAAATTCAAGTAATTTAACCAGTTAAAGATGTTGGTCTGGCCCATGCTTACTGATGTGTGAATTCGAGGTTTTCTACTTAGATGTTCTTGGTGGGTTTACGATGCAAGAATTAGGATACCAGGGATGTAGTGTAAACCCTGATCCACTGGGGTCCTTTTCTAACAGATTGGCCTATCTGATATCCCTTGAGTTGGTGTCAAAGAATTGAAGGTTAAAAGTCCTTCTCTGACCTTAGGCCTAGTTCTCTGTTTAAATATTAAGTGTTTTTTCTTTGAGAGTATGTTGAATCAGATCTGGAGTTAGATGACCTCTGGTCTGATCTTAAGCTGCCTCTATGTCTCTCCTTGCACTCCTTATTGTTCCATTTCACCATCTATCTAGAAGATCCTTTAGTATAGATGACTTGCCCTCTGAAATCCTTGCTTATTTGTATGCAAGTAATCCCCTTTCATGACTCCATATCCCAATGGATGGTACAGTCTTAACCTATCCTCTTTTACCGAAACATCCTGTTGCTTTACTCCTTTCCTTCCATTACCTTCTCAGTTAATGATCTCAGGCAAACCCAACAACCAAGCAAATAATTTAAACCCCCCTTGTGCTTCATATCTAGCCTAATACCTCATTTTGAGCTTCAAAGACATCTCATTCTTTGCTTTGTTGGAGAGATCCCTCTCCGGGTCCAAGAGGGCTAGATCATAGGGCCCCAAAGTGGTTTTGATGTTGTCCGGTCTTTTGGTCTTGCCAATCTGGCCAAAACACTGGAACTCCAACACTATCCTCTAACTATTCCTTGAACTCTAAGGCAATGAATGCATATTTTATGGTGATGCAAGTGACAACATGATCCTTCTCAATATAGAAGTATGTGTATGACAGGATAGAGACTCTTATCATGATGTTGACAATGACCTCTTCGATACAACTCTCTGTGACCTCCTTTGATGGTTCTTTCTTGGGAGGCATGGTGCTAGCAAATGATAAAAGTGGAACATGTTTAGGATCTCCAGTACCTCTTACAAGATATGCACCCATGACTATATTAATTTAGTTAAGAAGATATTAGATGAACAATTAAATTTGAAGAAGAAAAATAGTCATCGAGGGAAATTATTGCACAACGTTTGGAATCAAGGAGGAAAAATGAGCACTAGAAATTTTCATTGCACAGTTGTGGAGGCAGATTGTGCAATTTTGGTTTGCAAGGGGGCTGAATGTGCACTGGATCTCTGCAATGTAGAATTTTTGCTAGGGAAGGAGGCCTAGATTGCGTAGTGTGAAATTTAAGTTGGCATATAAGGGCCAAGTATAAATGTGACTGCATAGTGCATAGCTGATGAATACTAGTGACTATACATTGTGTTGTTGCAACTGGCATGGGAGGGCCTCTACTGAGAAAGATTGTGAAATGCATAGTTGGAGAGGCTACTGAGGCTCAAATATTGCACAATTTCTTTCGAAACATTGGAAAGTTCTGGATCTATAACTGAAGAGGGGAAGGGTGTGGATTGAGAAGGGAATAAATGAATTCAGCCACTAACATTAAGAAAAAAATATAGTGAAAGTAGAGGAACATGCATGCATAAATACACCCAACAACAATAATGGTTAGTAGAAGAAAAGATATGAAACAGAATACGACACATGTAAGTAAACTCAAAAGACTAAAATGACACTTGTATAAATTAATAATAATAGAAACAGAACTTGTCACAGAATAATTAGGAAAAATGACACTTGTAGACATAAAAGCGACAAAAAAGTAGCAAAAAGTGAAACTTGAGAAACTTACCCAGAAAAGCGATGAAGAGGAGATCCAAAGCTCATTGAACGCATGAGGAGGGATACAGATCCAATGGAAAGAGTGAGAATGATTTTTATGATGCTTTTGTATGTATTTTAGTGCTCACGAGATTAGGGTTAGGGTTTCTGCCAAGCATGCCTGAAATCAAGGAGGGACTGACACTTGTCTTTAGGTCAAAGTTGGAAACTTGTGCCACACAGTTGGATGGACATGAAAAACTCCTATTTTATAGTAGTGCATAGTTTATTAAACTTGGGGACTACAAAGTTCATTGGATGAATATTTTTTAGTTCCCCTTGACAAGGGACTGTGCAGTTTTGTTGCACAATGATTTGTGCAGTTTCATCTCACAGTTATGATTTCACAGTTTCTCTACAAATGCTAGGTCTCTATAATAGTAGTGTATCCCCTTATTTTTATTATTAGTGTAGCCAATTATTGTTATTATTTTTCCCATGTATTCCCCATATTTTTATTATTGTGCCCCATAGAAGCCCACAATTGTTATGGTTGTGCCATTACATTGTTATTGTTATGTTAGCTAGGATTATATTGTGACCCATTAGACTCTTATATATAGAAATAAGGTTTTTTCATTTGTATCAAACAAGAATTGTTTGTTTATGTAATGTAAAAGAGGTTTCCCCCTCAAAGAGGCTGATTTCTAAGTCGTTGATATATCTTTTCTTGTATTTTGTGAGCTAGTTTCATAACATTTGGTATCAGAGCTTTGGATTCTAGGATTTTGTTGCAGCAAACAAATAATCTTGGAATTTTCACTATAAATTTGTTTCTACGAAGGTTGAGAAGCTGAAAAGAAACATTTGAGCAATAATCCTGAGGAACTTGGTGTAAAAATTTCAGATCTTGGTTTGCTATAGTTTCAAAGATTTGATCTGAGGAATTTAAGGTCTGTGCAGGCTCCAAAATTTTATCTCAAATAGGTGGCCAGGGGAAAATCATCATAACTTTCATTTCATACATTAGATTGGATTTCTGTAAAATGTGGCCAAAAGTGCATGGAATTTGGTTTCTTTTTTATCGATTGTAGAGTTGAAGGAAGAAAAAATGACATGTGGCACAATGTGCATGTTCACTCTATTTAAAAAATCCATAAATAGGTCATTGTGGGAGATTTGGCATAAATTTATCATGAAGAATCCAAATCCAGTATGACTTGTGCCATTGGAAGAATAATTAGAGGGCTACGACAGGAACAAAGCTAAAATATTTTGGATATGAAATAAAGGAGATAAATTAGTTTCAATATCAAGATCCTCAAAATAAGACAAAATGTGTGTTTAAAAAAAATAAAAAAATTAATAACCTTTGTTTAAAAAATCAGTTTGAATTGATTCCAAGGGCATATTGAAGCATTGTTATCAGTATTGGGTTCTATAATTCCTCACAAAAATAATTCCAAACCCATTAAACCCTCATAAATCTCTAGTATGATGCATGAAGATTAATAATTGCAACATGATATGTCAAAATTACCAGACCAAGTGCAACAAATTTCTCTCTCAAAAAATGTAACAAAAAATGAAACGGAAGATAAAATGGATGGTTTGAAGAAAGGCATGGAAGCTACGATGAATGGTGTGGATGTAGGAATTTATAGGGTGAGTTCCTTAGATCAAAAACCAAGGGTCATTGCTCACAATTAGACCACATATCAGTACACTAGTATTTGACGTGGTTAAAACCCTCGAATAGGGAAACAGTCCATGATCTGAGCCAACGCAACCACATTACGCAATTTATTAATGTAAAGAGATAAATTTTGCATAATCTTCTCTCATAAATGGTTACTGGAAAAATGACCCTCCATGCTCTTTAAATAGAGATCATGGACCAATCGGTTGTTAAGCCATAGATCAAGTGTCGGTAATACTGAGGAGAGAATGAACCGTCAGATCACTACAAATCATGACTGTCATATTATAAGTTACAAATGTACATAGTAAAGAAACACACTTTACGTAAATCTACGCTAGACCAAGCTATACTTTACTATTTATTATGTGTCGGAATATCCTAACATCCCCCTTTAAGAAAAACTTGGGATAGGATTGAAGGATTTATAAAGGTGACAAAATAGGAGACTATTTCCTATGTGTTCAAATATCCTGACACCCCCCCTGAAGAAAAACTTTGGATAAGAATTAAGGATTTACAAAGGTGACGCAATAGGAGAAGGAAGGAGTCATTAAATTCTATCCCCCCTTAATGATAACTTTCCTGAACTCTAGGCATAAATCAAAGTTTGGTAAAATTCGATTCTATGTGAGCCTTTATAAGGATATCAGAAAGTTGATCATTGGTTGAACAATACCACACTTCAAGAACATGATCATGAATGGGATTTCTGATGAAGTGTATGTGAAGCTCAATGTGTTTCATACGCTGATGCCAAACTGTATCTTTGCATAGCTGAATGACACTCTAATTATCACACCAAAGTGTAGTTTGATGATGCTGATGAAGAAAAAATTTGGTGAGGATCTTACGAAGCCATGGGGCTTCCTTTCTGGCTTCAAATGCACCATGATAATTTTATTCTACCGAAGAAAGAGATATGGCACTTTGTTTCTTACAAGACCATGTAATAGGTCCTAAACCAAGAGTGAATAAATAACTTGTAGTAGACTTTCGATCATCAAGGTCACCAGCCCAATCAAAATCAATGAAACCAATAAACAATGGAGATGATCCTATAATGTAATGGATCCCGAACTGAACTATACCTCAAATATATCGAAGTATTCTTTTATCTTATTTCCAGTGAATTTCATGAGGTTGGTGCATAAACTGATAAAAAATACGAACGACAAAGGAAAGGTTAGGACATGTATGGGTTAGATACAAAATTTTACCAAAAATTTGATGGTATAAGGTAGCATGAACTTCAGGGGTAGTACAAGTGACTGAAATATTGACTCCAGACTGAAAGGGAGAAGGGGTTGGCTTACATTCTTCCATGTGAAAGTGGCGTAGAATATCACATGCATACTTGGACTAAGAAATGATAATACATTCTTTGGAATGAAAGACTTGAAGATCAAGGAAATAATGCAAGTGTCCTAAGTTTTTCATTTCAAACTTCGCTTTGAGTCTAGACTTCACATGGTTTATATGGTTGGGATCACTCCCAATAAGGATAAGATCATCAAAATAAAGATGTAATATCCCAAAATGGGATTGCAGCAATACATGAACATAAAAATGTAAAACTCTACAAATCTGAACATGAAGTAAGAGGGATCAATGTATAGCCATCATATTATTAATATATCAGTAGAAATATACAACAATATTATGAGGGACAAGCCACTCAAGCAATGGGAACAAGTCTCCAATGAACAAAACAATCAACACATGAGCTTCTTCAACTATATAGAATGTCGGAGAGCAGTGAAAAAATTGTCTATAACAGTGTATCTAATGCTGAATACATGTATAAATATAATGTGTTTGATAGAAGAAAAATAAAGGACCAGAAATGAAGATGTGGGCTCCAATACAAGATTTCTAGCCAACCCGGGGAGGATTGCTAGAAACACCAAGAAAAATACAATGTGAGGAATAACACTGGGGTGAATATGCCACTGCAAAATGGATCTGATATGAAATGAGGCTATGAAATATCTGAAATAATAATTTCCTCCTCCAATGGTATCCCTAACTAGAAGGCTGATCCCTCTACTCAGAAATAGACCCTCCTGATGAGCTTAATGGACCCTCCTAGAAAATGCCTCCAAAAATAACGCAGTTCAGGATGGAAACTGCGCTGTGAGGGATAGAATATGGTTGGCCTAATGCCAAATATGTCAAAATATGCCCGAGAGTCCTCCTAGTTGATCCTCCCATGAATAGACAACCTCTCCACTGAAGAATAGGCCCAGAAATGACTCCAAGACATCCTCCTTTGCTGCACTCTGCAACAAAACCCACTGCTAAACAGAAATTGTGTTGTAGCTGAAGAAAGTAGCTTGGAAAAAATTCCAGAATGAGGAAATGTAGCCCAAATAACCTCTCCTTCCTTGAGGATGAGGTATGGATTCTCGACCAGGAACACCCTTGTGCTAAACAACACTGCAACCATGCTAATCAGTAAGAGGAAGCAAAGTCTAAAAGGATATATAGAAATGATAATCAAAACATGAATAAAAATGGTTTCTTTCCCCTCCATATATATCAGGAGAGCCTCTCCACATTGGGTCCCATCCATATTTTCCACCAAGCTCATGCAATTTGTCGTCCACTAAAACTGCGTTGTTCATCAAGGAGATTCAATGTACCTAGACAGCGTTGTTGACTTGGTCAAAGTTGACTGAATCAAAATGTTTAAGCCTCTGTTCAAACCCAAAGGTGCTTAATCTAGCTGCTTATTCTTCCCCCTTTCATATTAGGAGTGTTTTTTATTGCTACTCAAGAGACTTATGGGCCTCCCCACCCATTTATTTACTGACCTAGTGACAAAACAACTATAATATTCCATTTAGCTTGGAGGCTAAATTTTTGGAATATTAGAGTTCTCCCGTCCAAAATGTTGCTTGTCCTCAAGAAACTATATAAAGAGAGAAAAATTCCTCCTCTCCTCCTCTTGTGGCCTCCTCATCAATAGTTCCCACCACTTCTAAAAACAATCTGCAATAAATTTGTCCTCCAATACTCCCTCCCAAGCATGCAAAACTAAATGGCTCACATCATGAAAAGGTGGAAGTTGTAAGTGGAAAAATTCTTTTTGTCCAATGGACTCCCTAAGATAGGAGTTATGACAATCATAGGGGATCTCATGACCAATGAGAGACTCCCAAACCCATGCTATCATCCAAATTAAATGAGCCATTCTAGGTAGCTCATCAAAAGAATCCTCAACCCTCGGTGTATGCAATGTGTTTCGGCTGCATGGAGAGATTAGAAGTGGTTTCTCTCTCCAATTACAGTAAGTATGGGGTTGTTTCTGATCTTGGGCTGAAATTTCACGGCCTCCAACATTGGCCCAAGTTACCCCACAAAGCAAATCAGCCATGAAATGCCCCCTCCAAGAACGTAAATTCTTCAAATGGATCCTCCCATGTGAAGACAAGAAATGTGGTGTGGCAATCATGGTTTGCCCATTATTTCTCATGAAACATACAACATGTAACGCAGGGAGAATCATATTCCCAATGGGCATCTCAAAGTCATCTAACACTCTCCAAATAGATCTCCCCATGAACATAAGAGCATCAGCAAAATATGGAAGAAAAAACTAGTGAATTTTTTTTTCCATATGACAACCAGAGAGTGGAACATAGCTCCTCACATGGAAGCAGTGCAGTACATCACTTGCCTACATCAAAACAAGTAAGAACAAGTGATCTCCCAGCCACTTTTTTTCTGCCACAATCATTCTATAGGATAGAAGCATTAAAGTACAATGTGGTGTCAATGGTGCACAAATCATGTGGCCTCCCCCACAAACCACCGATAGAATGTCCAACATCAATGCTGAAAATAGCCTCAAGTACATGAAAATACAATTTACAAGAAGGAAATATCCTCCTTGGTACAATATGCTTCTCACAAAAGGTAAAGGAATGCAAATCATGGTGCATAAGTGTACATCCTCTACTATGTACTTTGGTCCTTGAGCTGAAATGGCTCAACTAGAAATTCTCCCTTACTCTCAATGAGTAGGGAAGTGGCTGTGCTAAAATATCCATCACCATGTAAGCTATGCATCTCTCCATATGCTGATGTATATCCTATTGGATTCCCTCCTAAGTGAACTCATCCATCAATGAATGAAATCCATCAAGGTGCATGGAAAGAAAGTCCACATGTGCTGCATGTAGGAGCTTCCTATTGAGCTCAGAAACTCTTTTCAAGAAGACTCTACCATAAGAATAGATGACCTCACCAACCACAATGTATCTATCATCCCCCTCTCGGTCATCAAGTATCATGCATGCACCAAGATCCTTGGAGTACTCTACCAAAAGTTGAGACCTCCAATATGGATCAACCCTCCTAAGATACAGTGCTGAAGATCTGAGATGTGAAGCTCCCCACATGCTATTGTCCTCTCCTTTTAAATCCCCCATGCCAAATTCATCCTCGAAAGTGCTGTTATGCCCATCATGCAGCTGCTAATGCTCAAATAGAAGTGGTGACTCTTCCACGTTGGCCTCCCATGAGAAGCTACCATCCAAAAATAACCTCCTGATCTTGGCTAATGCAAGCATGAGTGGCCTCCATCTACTCCCATGTATGGAGGATTCCTTCATCAAAGAAGGTACCCTATGTTTCTCCAAATCAATGGAGTAGCTTCCTTCCACCATGAAGGTGCCATCCTCTATCACTGCAGTAACTTCTATCAGTGCAGTATATGTAGTGAGAGTGGGTAATGCAGAAAATGAAAGAGTACCTATCTCCTCCTTGAGTCTATCACAAACTCTCTGCGCTGTACTGGATTCCGCCAAAGTCTTCACCTCTCTGGCATCTAAGAGTGGTGAAATAAGTGATAAAATGTCTCCCAACAACTCCAGATCTGGTGGCCCCCCAGGTGCGATGCCCCCATGTAGTGAGACGTCAAAATATGAAGTGGACTGTATATATGCATGGACTGATTTTTCCCCCTCTTCATTGTACAATATAGTCACCTTCTTCTATGTAGAAAACTCCTAGAATAGATAAGGGTGAATTCTCATCATCCCTTGATGCTGATCCTTCCTTTCTTCTCCTTCCATCTGCCAAGATTCACAACCCAGAATGACTGATGCATGCTGCTCCAGAATTGTGGTTTGGTTCCCACATGTTGGATCATTTGGAACTCCTTGTAAAGACACAAGGGCTCCTCCAATGAAAGTAATGGCTTGCTTCCCATTTCCATGTGGTGATGGATCTTCTCCCAATGGTACAACACTGTTATATCTTCTCTGCTCATCCTCTTCATCAATATGTGAGATTGCCTCATCATCAATGAGATACCCTTGAACTTGGTCTTCCCTTGAAGGAGGTTTCTCCATGTCTTCACCAATAGAAGAGGGTTCTTCAAAAGGAATATATTTCCCTTGGCAAGGTACCATGCATGTTTTTATCCCCTTCATCTAAAATATGGAGTGGAGTTGGCAAGATAGATCTCTCCAACTCATGCAAAGGGTTTAATTTTTGGGGTTCCACAAGAGATGTTTTGCAATGTTTAGTGTCAAATATTTTCACCATTTCCTTAGTGAACCTAGGTTTTTATTTTCATGATAAAATTAATAGGAACTATTTAACCACCAATTATGGGCCATACCTTTGAGGTGTAGCGCTGCTACTCTAATGGCCTCCCTTTCCGAAACTTGGTGTAGCTGAAAATATGAATGTAGCTCCTCCACCCAAGCTTTGGCTGTGCACTCTGCCGATCAATCAAAGTTAGATAGAAAGATTATATCTCTCTTGATTCTATCATGGTTTCTAGATCTTCTAACTTCCTTGAGTTGGAAAAACCCTTGGAAGTCCAAGTGCTCTTTGAATCTCCATGATTGAGACTCATACTGCTGAAGATAGACACTCAAGGTCTCCTACCTTGGTGCATCTCCTTCCTCCATCCTTTTTTCGGTGAATGTGGGAAATAGACTAAGTTTTGGACTTGCATGTGTAGCTGAAAGGTCACATCTATCATGTGAATGTTTAGGGCTTGCTTCACTTTCAAACCCTCTCAGGAATTTCCCACACTTCTCCCCTTTCATCTCCTTGAGATCTTCTTTGATATTTTTCATAGCTTGGAAAAGAAGTAGGGAGACCCTCTCTTCCTTCATTTCTCCAAATAATGGAGTCATGCCTTTGTTTCTTCTATGAATATTCTCTTTTTTGTGAGAAGAAGCTTCTCCTTCAAATGACATAATATCTTGGATGCACAGGATGAGCCAAGATTATGTTTCGGTACCACTGTAATATCCCAAAATGGGATTGTAGCAATACATGAACATAGAAATGTAAAAATATATAAATATGAACATGACATAAGAGGGATCAATATACAGCCATCATATTATTAATATATCAGCAGAAACATACAACAATATCATGAGGGACAAGCCACTCAAGCAATGGGAACAAGTCTCCAGTGAACAAAACAATTGGCACATGAGCTGTTGCAAATGTATAGAATTCCGGAGAGCAGTGACATCATTGTTTATAATAATGTAGCTACTATTGAATACATGTATAAATATAATGTGGCTGATAGAAACAAAATAAAGTCCCAAAAATAAAGATGTGGGCTCCAATACAAGATTTGTAGCCAACCTGGAAAGGATTGCTCGAAATACCAAGAAACATACAATGTGACAAATAACCCTGGGGTTAATATGCCATTGAAAACTGGATCTGATATGAAATGAGGCTATGACAGATCTGAAATAATAATTTCCTCCTCCAATGGTATTTCTAACTAGAAGGTTGATCCCTCTCCTAAAAAATAGACCCTCTTGATGAGCTCAATGAACCCTCCCAGCAAATGCCTCCAAAAATAACGCAGTTCAGGATGGAAACTGCATTGTGAGGGATAGAAGATGGTTTTCCTGATGCCAAAGATGTAAAAATATGCTCAATAGTCCTCCTTTCTGATCCACCAATGAATAGACAACCTCTCCACTGAATAACAAGCCCAGAAATGACTCTAAGAGATCCTCCTTTGCTGCACCCTGCAACACAACCCAGTTATAAACAGAAACTACATTGTAGCTGAAGGAGGTAGCTTGTCCAAAATTTTGGAATGAGGAAATTTAGCCCAAAGAACCTCTCCATCCCTGAGGATGAGGTAGGGATTCCTGATCAGGAACACCCTTGTGCTAAATAGCACTGCAACCCTGCTAAACAGCAAGAGGAAGCAAAGTCTAAAAAGACCAATAACAATGATAATCAAAACATGAATGACAATGGCTTCTATCCCCTCCATATATAGCATGAGAGCCTCTCCACAT